>LPNX010170112.1:454597-520123 GCA_001517045.1 Pseudotsuga menziesii
CGAACCAGGCAGCAAATGAAACTGACTCAAGGGAATGGGATCATAGCTGTAATACCGGGAATGTCGCTGCATATGGGAAATACTTGGAGGAGGTGGGCACTTTTGATATTGATGGGATCCAAGGAAGACACATTGCAGAGTACTCTAAACAGAGGCGACCAATGTCGGTATGCTGCCAAACTGTTTGCTGTGGGGGGGGGGGGGGTCTAGGGACACCATTATGGTATGATCTCATGGATTTTGGCGAGCCCAAGAAAGTAAATGCTCGATGGTGCTTTCAATTTTAGAGAGTCTGAAAGTAGGAAGAAGACTCCAGTGGGGATCTTTTTCATTGGTAGTATCTTGTGCCCAAAAAAGGATAAAAGTATACATAGGAGAGCTTTCCCATCCTATAGGGGATGAGAGACTTCTTTACCGTTGGTAGTCCAATTAGGCCGGAAAAGGTTAAACCTATACTGATTGGACGATCATTCAAATAATTTTACGAGCATGAATGAAACCAAGTTTGCTTGATGATATTTTCTTGTTGAGACGGCTGGAAAAGAGCTTAACGACAAATGGTGGTGAGATTTTTTGTAAAGTGTAGCCCCTCTTCCTGAGAAAGCACAAAAGTATGTAGAGGGGAACGATCTTGGCTTGAGTGTGCCAAGGAGGTCCTTTTCATGAGATGGTCTACATGGTCCGCAAAAGGAGATAAATGAGACGATGTAGATGCCCTTTCATATACTTTAGCAAGCAGGAAAGGAAGCAGCTACGCTCGATGATATTTTCATTGTTTTAAGGAGTCAGAAAAGAGCTTAAACGAAACTCCAATGTGGTCAACCGACTACAATGGCACGAGCGGTGCCCCATGTTGGGATAGTGGACAGAGGTCCAAAGGCCATCCGCACAGTATGGACGGAGCAGAAGGCTTTCAAACATACCAATACCCGCATGGGATATATCGCGACAGAGGCTCGCGAGACGGTGTGGCAGAGGCACGCAAACCAAGGTGGCTCTTGGATAGAGGTCAGGAGAGTGTGTGTGTGTGTTGTGGTGGATGAACTTGACCACATGCGATGTGAGTGCAAGTCCAGGGGAATTTATATGCCAAATGCATGCAAGAAAAAGAAATTGTTTTGTGGACAGTGGTCTAGAGGTCCGCGTAAGGTGCGGTGGATGGAAAAGGAAACTATGTTCTAAAAATACAAAATAAAAGTTAAAATTACAGTCCTTAACAGGCGGTGGCCTGAACACTTTCATGAGTAGCAGTTGGGAAGTGTTGCAAGTACAGGTTCATAGACACTCGCATTGTCATGTCATGGTTCATAAATCGAGGTGACTTGTGGGAAATGGTCCCAAAATTGACTTATTAAACATGAGACGATGGTCTCATGAGAAAATAGAAATTCGGGCCCGGAGGTGTGAGGGGTGTCTTGAACAGGTTCCGGGTGACTTTGAACTAGCAGTTGATGGTGCTGTCTCTGACTTATGTTGAAAAATGTTGAAAAACAAGAAAGGTAAAAAAATACGGTATAAGGGACTTATAATGGTTATATCAGCCATAGACTCTCTTGAGGTGGAGCCCATTGCATGAATTCTTCAAAATTCGACCGTCTAAGTCAGCGAAGAGGTATTCCCCCTTGCCGAGACGAAGGTCATTGGCAAGGTGGGATGATGAAATCTGGGATTTTGTGGGAAGAACCGATTCCACACTATGGTTTAAAGGGAATGGGGTAAAACTGGAGGTGGTCTTACAGATCTCTCCATCATCGCATAAGTGGTGCCGAGATAGATCAGGTGGATCTTCCATAGCTGACGAGGCAAAATGGAAACTGGTGCTAGATATCATGAAAGTGGTATTGGTTGTGGCTTTTGTGGCCTTGCCCCCAGTCTCTATTGGAGGAAGAGGGGTAGGCCTAGAGACGGGAGGAGTCTTTGATGGACCTGGAGGTAGGTGCCACATCATCTCAATTGGATGGACATGAGTCAACACATCCTGGGGCCTTAGAGGTAGGGTAGGTGGTTCAAGGTACCACACAGGATCTCCCAATGTGAAATCCTAGAGATTGATGGTTGCCAAGGAAAACTTACTCACGATACCGGATGGTAGGAAAAGGAAAAGGAAAATAAAAAGGAAAAGGATCATGTTGAGTGGGAATGAAACCCATTGTTTCTCTAGTAACTGAGGTTGAGGTTGCAACTGAGGTTGCGGCTATGGATGGGGAAACAACAAAAGAGACAAGTCTAATGGACCATCGGTGATGATGGAGACAAGAGGGTCTACAGAACTAGACATCATGTAAATGGACATGGTGTCCGAAGAAGGCGGTGGTGGGTGAAGTTCTTCGATCAAGGTGATTTCAGACTCAAGGGAATGGTGATGGAGGTCAGTAAGAGCCATTCGAAATTTGGGAAGGTCTTGGCAATGGTGGGAGTAATGTCCATACAAGTCACAAAGGGTGCAAGCATGGTTTGTCCTCAATGCCTTGTTCCTGACTATTGGCGTGGTTGGGAGTTCAACCATGGGGATGTTTTTGTTTGTATCCATGGCATCCAAATGCGCACGGATCATTGGGATTTCATGGCAATTTTGAGTTGGATGGCCCTATTGTTTGTAGACGGCACAAGGTGGGACTTGTCGCAGTTCTGTGGTGGCTTTGGTGTTCTTTCCCCTAGCTCTTTTGGGTTGGGGTTATGCTGGTGCAGGTGCACCGGTTGGGTTGTGCGGACCAGGTGGAGGGTGAGACTCAACCGTAATAGGTTGCATTGGGGTTAAAACAACCTGGGGCATTGCTAGTTGAGCCAGTGGGTCAAGATACCACACCGGGATCCTCAACATAAATTTGGGTAGGCTTAAGGTGGCCATGACCGGCTTGCTCATGACACCAGGTGGGGGAAAGAGGAAGGGAATTGTATGGACTGGAGATGAGCCCAAGTAACTCCTTGCTAGTTGCATGTGGGGGTGAGGTTGTGGTTGCAGCTATGCGTAATGCTGGTGCTGCGGGTGACGTTGCGTCTGCTGTTGGTGTTGTGGCTGCGGACAATGTTGTGGTTGTGGCTGTGGTTGCTGTTTGGGTGAAGCGGTGCTAGATGAGACCATGCACAAGTCCGTAGTTTTCTTTTGTGTCGGTGGTGGTGACACCAACGGGAAAGGAGCCGTCATGGTGGGATCGGTAAACAACCCAGGGCCCACATTCAACGGTGGGGAGGCTGGTGTGTTTCTAGCCACAGTGTTGGTTGCAGGGATGACGTTAGCGTGTGTGATCGCCACTTGCAGCTCAATGGTGGTGATGGTAGGGATAATGTTGGCAGGCATTGTTAACCCTTACGGATCATGATAGGTGAGCTGGTCAACCGTCACAATCTTCCCTTTGTGGGGGAACATCATGAGACGAAAGACAGTTGACGTGACAGCTCGCATGGCATACATGTAACTCCTCCCGAGGAGGAGGTTGTAGTCCAGTTGAGCGTTGATGACTTCAATGTCAATTAGGACTGTCTTCTCGACTAACGTGATGCAACATGAGGGAGGATTACTCGGGCTTTAGTGGGATGTCCATCATAAGCCCTCAGAGTCGTGGAGGACGATTACAGAATTGGTGATCCAAGATTTTTCCAAACCAAGGTAGACATGATGCACGTGGATGCCCCCTCATCCACTATGCATTGGTGCAAAACCAAGTTCCGGATGGACACCGAAATTTTGAAGGCGATAGTGGAGGGCATGGGCGGCTCTTCTTTCTCTGTGTCAAACATGATTAAATTGGATTTGGAGGGGTCTACTGCCCCTAGAGAGGCTAGTAAGGCTTTTCGCTGTGTTGGGCACGTTTTAAGTACCTCAAGAGTGGACATGGCAGTTGGCATTTGGGCTAAATCATCCACAATGCTATAGCTGACTACAGCTCTAGCTGTGGCATTATTGGAAACTCTATGTATGGGGGGGCGTGGGAATGGGGGTAAGTGAAGAGGCATGTTGTCTGTCTTAGACGTCGATGCTGCTGATGAGTCAACAGGTTTGGTGGTGGTACCGTATAGATTCCGTCGAGTTTGCAAGTTGACCTCTTCAGTCGTCATGGCTAGCAGGTGGTGAACACCTGTTTTGGTCATGGGTGGTGCCCCCAGAGCATTGGGATTGGCTTGGGGAGGGGGGGCGGTTGCCACCAATCCTTGGACTGGTAGTGGGTTTTGAAGCACCATGGGAGGATGTCCTTGTGGTGCCGGGTTTGGTTGGGCTCGATTGGCAGCATTGGTGGCCTATTAGGCCTCATTTTGAATGGCCTTCTTAGCACGAGGCATGAGGGGACACTTAAACATGTAATTCCCATAGACATCACAGAGTGTACATGGTTGGTTTGTGCGCAACGGGGCATTGCGTCTTGGTGGATTTTGTTGTGGGGGGTTTTGGGCTGGCCGGTTTGCTGCAGCATTGTTGGGAGGGTTCGGTTGTTGACTTCCTCCCTGCAGTTGGTTATTTCCTTGGTTGTGGGGCCGGTTGTTTCTAGCTTGCCCTTGTTGATTGTTGGGGGTAGGCTGGTTGGGACGGTTTTGTTGTGCGAACACTTGTCCCAATGGAGCAGGTGGAGCGGGGGTAGGGGCTTGCACAGGTTGTACTGGCAATGCATAGTAGATTTGTGGGGGTGGTGGTGCCACAAATGTGGGTATTTTCCCCACATACTGCCGTGTTGGCCAAGCCATGGCCTGAGCGTGCTGCGTTGGCACAAGTTGTGCATAAAATGTTGTTGCTCCGGACTGGGACATCATTCTAGCATAGTCCGTAGCTTGGTTTTGGTAAGAAACATTAACAGTGTTGCTTGGTTGTGGTGTAATGGCAGGTGGTGTCGGTCGAGGATGCGACTATTGGGAGACCGATCCTATGATGTTGTCCGATGCATTGGGATGCCCCCGGTGCGTCGCGGTAGGAGATACTTGGATGGGGAGCGTCTAGAATGACAGTGTATAGGTATCCAGACTGGGCATAAATGAGATCAAATTGTTGGGCCTTCAGTATAGCCTCTTCTTCAGATTGGGGACATTTAGATGCGACATCCTTTGCGATGGGCGGGAGAAAAGTCTTAAGGAACCAATCCAAGAAGATCCTATCGTCTAGTTGGATTTTGCATAAGCTACGGCGTCGCCACCACTCATGGATATGATCAGTTATGTGAGTGGTAGTGCTTCGGTGGTAGGATAACAGGATCTCCACCCCCTCATCATATCTGACAGGGAGTTGGAAATACTATAGGAACATGAAATCTAGGGAGTTGAAGTTGGGGTACTTGGCTTGTGGCAGCTCAATGTACCATTTGGCTGCGGCACCTGTAAGAGTGTGTTGGAACAACTTTAGCCTAATGGAGTTGTCTACAATGCTATTGGATAAGCACCATAGATGGAATGTCATTATGTGGTTTTGGGGACATTCCCCGGCTTTGCCTTCAAACTTGGGGATGTCTGATGGCAGCTTAGTTGGCATAGGTGGCCAAAAAGCTTGATGGTGGATGGGGTCGTTTGTTAATCTAGCCAAATTAGGCAAGTTTAGATGAGCCATGAAGGGCATATTTGATCCCAAGTTAATGTGGGATGGGGCTGCAATGGGGGCGGGGTTTGCAGGTGCATAGTGCATTTGGACAGTTGGGGGGGCTTGTGGTGGCACCATTGCGGATGGGCCAATGCTCCCAAGTGTTGTGTGGGGGGTGGTATGGGTGGCGAGGGAATTTGCCTCATGTATGATAGTAGGGGTAATGTAGGTGGCCGGTATATTTCCCCCCTGTGTGGCAGGATGGGCAGTGTGTGTGGAGGGTCCACTACCCCTGTGTGTTACCACTGGGCCAGATTAGATGGTCACTATGGGTGGTGGTAGTTGGATAATGACAGTCTGCATGACTATGATTGGGCTACTTGCCAAGTTGTGGGTGACAGGTTGTGATGTGGACATGGGTCCACTTGCTAAGGTTAGGTCAAAAAATGGATCCAGGTTTGCACTAGCCATGGGGCTTGATGGTGCGGTGTGGAGGTCTGGTTCAGAATGATACGGGTCTGAATCAGAATCAGAGGTGGTGTGGCCCTCTGATGGTGTGGGAGATCACTGAGAATGGCTTTGACGGTGCCAATCAAGTGTTCCAAATGGTGGTGGTTCACCTCTTAGGCGTGAGGAAGATCATGGAGGATCAATTGTGTTCACTTTTGTGTATGAAACTGGTGGGTATGATATTTGGACCCTGGTTTCAATAGATTCCTATTGGCTGAAGGTGGTCTCTCAGCCACCAAGACTGCCAGAATACAGTACTTGGCTTGTTCCTCATAGGTACTTCTACTCAATCAGAAGGGGTCGTTGCCTGTTTCGCTTGGCAATTCCTCTCAGCGGCCAGCTACTTTGGGGTTCCTGTGGTACTCCTCACAATGAGTTTCTGGGAAAATACCAAGTACTTCCCATAGTTGAAGCAATCAGGGACTTATGTCCTCAAAGACTGCATAATTGATTGAACTTAGTGTAAATTTGGCAAATTTTAAGGCTTACTTAGCGTCATGAACTGAGTTGGGTTAATTATTCGGTATGGTGTGTTGGTTTGCTTGTTTTTTCTGGTATTTGGTTGTTGCAATATAGTTTATGAATTCATCATGGTAGATTTCATGTCATGGTTTTGTATGTAACCATAAACAGAATTTTTTAAGCAAGTACAGTGATTAAGCCTGAATGTTTGCTGGCCTAACTAGATATCTACCTCACAGTAATATTCTTCTTCAACCAAGAGAAGGTGCTGGGATCTCAACACAATGGGATTAAGCCCATCTGTAGATCCTTAGGTCACCTCCCAGATGCTAGGTTGGTCAACAGGGAGGACGCTTAGTGCCGTGAGAAGCCCTCCTTCTCTACCCCCTCTACTTTCCAGGTCACCCGATTTTAGTGGTTTGGGAAAAATAACATGGAGTGCCTAGATCTATATGAGCTTGCCCTTTGTCGTATCCTAAAATACCCCAGAGGGTGATGACTGGGTAGAGGAGGAAGGGGGAAGCAAGATGGTTATTTTTAAGTTATTTTTAGTTAAACTAGTTCATTTTATTAAGCCTTAATGGTTCATTTAACATTTACCCATTTTTTATGAAATTATTTGCAGAAAATACAAACTGAAACTAAAAATGACCTGCAATGGTGGACAGAGGAAGCTGGGATGCACTAACAGTCCCTAAAACTAAAAATTACTGTCTATTAATCTTAAATTTAACTTCTATGTGACAGGCTGCACATTTCTGACTGAATCTAGCGAGGGGGCCACGAGATTTTTTCAGAAATGAGCGAGGGGGTCGCATAAAATGAAAAAACATCCGCAACCTGAGTTTCTGGGCTGAAGTCACGCTTATCGAGGGATTACGTGTGCCTTGGGAACACCTGTTTGCTCATTAAGAGCGCCCCAGTCTCACCTTTTTCCCCAATAAGAGCGCCCTGCTCCAGAATGGGTTTTTTTCGTGAGACAGAGTTAGATCTGGCCGATAGTAACTGGTACTGGGGTTAGTTTGACTTTGTTTGGCCTAGCAGAGGCTTCGACAGTGGTTAAAACAGGAAATAAATAGGATTTAAGACAGATTTAACATAAGATTCCTGAAAAACTAGGGCAAAAATTTTAAAAACTTAAAAATGAAAATTTTGGACCAGGGATCCTGTGGGATCGACCTGGTATGGTCGCCAAAGCTGTAGTGAGGATTTCTCCTCACTATAGGAGCAGGAATGACTCCCTTGTGCCTATAGGGCACAAGGGTAGGTTCCTACTATTGGAAAACAGGAAAAATGAAATCGAAATGCAAGTAAACAGAACAATAAATTAAACTAAGCTAATTCCAGTTATGGAAGATGCAAACGGAGGAGTATCTGTACCAAAAGGAACTGTACCTACCATTGGGAGGAAAAGAAAAACAGCTGGTGACTATGAAGGATGAAGAATGGGAGGTTATTGACAAAAATTCATTGGGAACAATATAGCTATGCCTGGATTCGTCGGTGGCTTTCAATATTTTGAAAGAAAAAACAATAGAGGGTGTGATGACCGCATTGGGTAAGCTCTACGAAAAACCATCAGCTTCCAACAAGGTATTTTTAATGAAGCGCTTATTTAATATGAAGATGTGCCAAAGGTGGACCTATTGCTGGTCATTTAAATGAGTTTAATACACTTACCAGTCAGTTAAGTTCTGTAAAAGTGAACTTTGATGATGAGGTTAGGGCTCTTCTAATCTTGTGCTCATATCCGGAAAGCTGGAATAGCTTGGTCATGGCTGTAAGTAACTCTGTCACTAGTTCAAACACTCTTAAGTTTGTTGATGTTGTTGGTGTTATTCTTAGTGAGGAAATGCGAAGAAAAAACACAGGTGAGACATTAGGTAATGCGTTGACCATGGAGAGCAAAGGGAGATAAAATGAGAGAGGAAGGAGCCCAGGAAATCACATCAAGTCTAAAAAGGGTATATCCAAGTCTATATTAAGAAAAATAGAGCGCTGGAACTATGGTAAGAAAGGACATCTGAAGAAAGACTGCAGAGCACCAAATAACAAAGGTGAGAGGCAACACGAGACTACTAAAGAAGCGAATGTAGCAGGTGATGTGTTACAAGATGCTTTGATTCTTGCATTAGATAATACTAGCGATTACTGGGTAGTAGATTCATGGGATTCATTTCATGATACACCCCATAGGAAATTCATTCATGATTATGTTCAAAGTGATTTTGGACATGTTTTGTTGGGGGATGATGAACCATGTAAAATTGTTGGAAAGGGTAAGGTATAGATTAAGTTAAATAATGGAAGTGAATGGTTTCTAAAGGATGTAAGGCACATTCCATCTATGAAAATAAATCTGATCTCAATAGGGCAGTTGGGAGATAGTGGTTGTTTGTCTACATTTGGAGAAACGTGGTGGAAGATCACTAAAGGATCACTGGTAATATCAAAAGGAAATAGGGTAGATACGTTATATTTATGTCCTCATAATAATGATTATTCTATATTTGTAGCTTCCACATAAACAAGTGTGGCATTGTGGCATCATAGGCTTGGCCACATGAGTGAGAAGGGGATGTAGATTCTTCACTCAAGGAAACTGCTTCCAGATCTGAAGTAGGTAAGTTTGGAATTCTGTGAGAACTGTGTTTATGGAAAATAAAAGAGAGTTAGATTTCTCAGGGTTGGGAAACAAAAGAAGAGTGAAAAGTTAGAGCTTGTCCATACATATGTATGGGGACCAGCTCAGGTACAATCTCTTGGTGGCTCTCGTTATTATGTTACTTTTATTGATGATGCAACCAGAAAAACTTGGGCTTATTGCATTAGATAGAAATATGATGTGTTTGATACTTTTAAGAAGTGGAAATATTTGGATGAGAATGAGATAGGAAAAAGGTTGAAATGCCTCATATTTGATAATGGAGGTGAGTATTGCAGCAAGGAGTTTGACAGTTACTGTTCACACAATGGGATTCACAGAGACAAGACAATCCATAGAAAATCACAATAAAATGGTGTGTCGAAAAGGATGAACAAAACGATCATGGAGTGCGCAAGGTGTATGATATTGCATGCAAGGGTTCCCTTACAGTTTTGGGTTAACGCTGTAAACACTGCTGTTTATTTAATAAATAGAGGGCCTTCAAGCACTTTGGATGGTGGGATTCCAGAGGAGGCATGGACATGTAAATAGGTAAAATACTCATTTCTGATAACTTTTGGTTGCGAATCATTTGTCCATATTGATAAAGATAATAGAAAAAATATTGAAGCTAAATCCAAGAAATGTACCTTTATTGGATACAAGATTGATGATTTTGGTTATCGCTTATGAGATTTTGAAAATCGCAAAATCATTAGGAGTAGAGATGTAGTATTCAATGAAAAGGTTATGTACAAAGATCAATTGTAGGGAAAGAAAGTGGAAAAGGAAAACACAAAGTACACAGTTCTTGATGAAATCAAAGAAAATGAAGTTCCAAAGGCACCAGAAAATCAAGAACACCAACAAGTACTTGAAACTCCTGAAAATGTAAGAAAATCTACCAGGTTAAGTAGACCACCTGAATGATTCTCTCCATTTATTGATGACTGATTCTGGTGAACCAGAATGTTATGAAGAGGCAATGCGGGTAGAAACTAGAAAGAAGTGGGAACAAGGAATGGATGAGGAGATGGACTCATTGGTAAGAAACCAGACTTTGGATTTGGTTAAGTTGCATGCAGAATAAAGCGCATTGCAGGATAAATGGGTTTACAGGTTGAAGGAAGAAGATGGAGGCAATAAGAGGTACAAGGATAGACTTGTTATAAAGGGGTTTGCACAAAAGAAAGGTATAGAATTTGATGAAATATTTTCTTCTGTTGTTAAAATGACTTCAATTAGAACTATTTAAAGTTTAGTGGCGGTAGAATATTTGCATCTTGAACAATTAGATGTAAAAACAACCTTTCTCCATGGGGATTTGGAGGAAGAGATTTATATGAAACAACCACATGGGTATGAGGTCAAAGGGAAGGAGAATTTGGTTTGCAGGTTGAAGAAGAGCTTGTATGGCCTGAAGCAAGCTCCAAGGCAGTGGTATTTAAAATTTGATAAGTTTATGACCGAACAAGGTTATAATAGATTCCATTTTGACCACTTTGTATATTTCAAGAGGCTAGATAACATAAGATATATTATCTTATTATTGTATGTGATGACATGCTTGTTGGAGGGTTTAACATGTAGGATATAAATGTGCTCAAAAGAAAACTAGCTAAATCATTTGCGATAAAGGATTTGGGTGTTGCAAAGCAAATCCTTGGTATGAGAATAAAAAGAGACAGGAAAAATCGCAAATTGACGTTGTCTCAAGGTGAGTACATAGAAAAGGTGTTGCAGAGGTTTAGAATGCAGAATGCAAAACCAGTTAGTACACCTTTAGCCAGCCATTTCAAACTAAGTAAGGATATGTGTTTAGAGACAAAGGAAGAGATAGATTACATGTCCAATATTCCCTATTCATCAGCAGTTGGAAGTTTGATGTATTCCATGGTGTGCACAAGAGTATTGCACATGCAGTGGGAGTTGTGAGCAGGTATATGATTAATCTAGGTAAATAGCATTGGAAAGAAGTACAGTGGATTTTTAGGTATTTGAGAGGTACCACTTCTCATGCATTATGTTTTGGAGGTTCAGACATTGTTCTACATGGATATGTTGATGCAAATATGGCTGGTGATAAAGATAGTAGGAGGAGCACAACAGGGTATGTGTTTACTGTGGGTGGAACAATAGTAAGTTGGATTTCAAAACTGCAATGGGTTTTTGCACTTTCAACAATGGAAGCAGAGTATGTTGCTGCTACAGAGGCTAGTAAGGAGATGATTTGGTTGCAGAGGTTCATGGAGGAATTGGGTAAGAATCAGGAGAATAGAAGGATGTATAGTGAAAACCATAGTGCCATTAATATTGCAAATAACTCAACCTTTCATTTAAAGACTAAAAATATACATCTCAAGTACCATTTCATAAGATCTGTTCTAGATGAAGAACTATTAAAATTGGAAAAGATACATACAGGAAGAATCCTGCAGACATGTTGACAAAGGGAGTAACCAGAGAGAAACTGAGTTCCTACTCGGTTTCTATTGGCCTTCAAGCATGAAGGTGAAACTAATAAATTTTCCAAGTCCAAGGTCTAGAGCATAGTCTAGCAAGTGCAGCAGCAGTGGAGTTGTTGTGATCAGTCTCCAAGTGGGAGATTGTTGGTTGTGGAGCCCGATCTTCCAGATTCAGAGATGTCATCCAATTGTGTTTGTACCCTAGGTGTAATTTACACTCATTCCCAAACCTTGGGGTTGGGCGGTGAATCCCTCGAGAAATATTTTTGGGATGTTTGTTGGCCAATAGTTTTTTAGACCCATGGTATTGGGTTAACCGTAGTATTTTCCCATGGTATTTCCCCTATAAAAGAAAAGCATTGAAATATGGCTGGGTAGGGTATTTTATTGTATATTAGAATTATAAAAAATCTATGTGATTGTGTGAGAGCGTGAAGAAGAAGTGCATCAGTATTGCTGCAGGATGTATCCCTTTATCTTTCTGGATGGTAATAAAAGGACTGGCAATTTCTGTGTGGACGTAGACCATCATTTGGGTGAACCATGCTATATCTGTGTCCCTATGTAATGTATTTAATGTGTTTTGCATCTTGTTTAATGATTTAACTTTATATCTGTTATTGCTCTGCGATCCTATTTTCTAACAATCTCACAATTGGGATTTGACTCGATGAGGAAATGGGTAGGGAAGTCATAAAAGTAGGGGGTTTAAGAATTTATTGGTTTATAGAATAATGAACTCGTAGAAATAAGATTTGACACACAATTTTAAGAAATAAGAGGACAACTTATAGATAATGGGTATGGAACAGGTGTATTTCAACAATGTCTAGCTTGGAAGGGGTAAATGACTTCTCTCAGGAAAAAATTGTGACTTATGTGTTTCAAAACTATAGGATGGGATTCATTAGGATAAAATATTGGGGAAGTTAGCAAAAATGATTTGAACCAAGGAAAATAAGGGAGATTCCATCTAAATTAGGATTGTGTTGAGAAGCATAGTTGAATAGATCCATTGTGTTCTTAGAAGTATGATAAAATAATCCAATGGTATGCTAGGATGCATACTTGATTTGTTTCTCTAGGGAGAGTTGTTTTTTAGGGAGATAAAAAAATAAGTTCCCTTTGTGTATGATCAAATGGAAGTGATGATATGATTTGATGGAACTAAGAAAGTTTAGAGAACTGGTGGGAATTTTCTTGGGGCTTGATGAGATGGAGGTTGATAATGCAATTCAATGATGCAATATGGGTGATATGGAGGAATCATGATACTTTATGATGTCAATTGTGATATACCAATCGTAGAACAATGCTATTAGGGATTATAGGGATAGGATTGATGCAAGATGAGGAGGATAGACATGAGGCCAAAGTCTGGGGATTCAAACCATATGGAATCCCAATCTAAAGGTTGTAAATGACAATATGGGTTCTAAAAAGAAAAGGGCCACTAAACTAAAGAACCCATGTAGTGTAGGATATTTACCACCAAGCAATGTTGAATGAAACATGTGAACAAGGTTGGATCACTTTCCTAGACCGTGGGGATCCTATGGTTATGGAATAGGGTTTCCAACAAGGTTTATGCAATGTAGAAATATGGGAGCATCTATCTATATGCATATGTTAATAATGAACCTAAAGGGTTCTTGTAACCATTAATTTTGTATCTTATTAATGTCATATCCTACACACATGTAAATGAATACACATCATAAAGGTTCACATGAAATTTAAATATGTTTACTTCATTAGAAAATGCACCAAGGGGGATTAGTTTGGGATATATCCATAGGAAAACACCACAAAAAAATGGTCATGGATGAATAATGACTAATATAACTCATTAAGGAGACCAATTAATGTTGAATTATCAAGGGTAGAATTCCATGAAGCAGGTCAAGGAGAAATGACTTCCCAAATACGACACTCCTAAAGGAGGAAATAGAACAATGGATTCCCAAGGATGACATTCCTAAATGAGGCCAAGAATTACATTCTTAAAGGTGTTTAACAATTCATCACAATGAATTATGGTGTTCAACATACAAAATAGAAGGAAATTCCAAAGACAACTTCCCATACGACAAACGAAGAAGATATCTTGGAAATACATATCAATGGGAACTAGACCAAATCAAAGAAGCAACATGTATATTACCCAAGGAAAGAAATCCGGATAAATTTCGAAAGATGCATATGACTTACTTCTATGATACATGTGAGATATTTGAACCTCACTCGACCACAGAAAACCCGTACAATGATGACAATATCATTCCAAAGTGGATAATAATTTGTCGAACAAATCAACACTCCACAATCGAATGTGTTAAGGATCTAAACACTAGAGATGGATACCATACCGTATACTAGAGACAAACACTAGAGAAGAAAGGTAGAGATGATCGTAGCAATGATCAACGAAACAAAAATAACCAATGAGGAGGATACAATGGTCAAGGTATAAACAAATCTGATGTGTTTGCTACTTTTAAGAAGTGTAAATATTTGGTTGATAATGAGACATGAAAATAATTGAAGTGTCTTAGATTTAATAATGGAGGTCAACACTGCAGCAAGGAGTTTAATATTTACTATTTTTACCATATGTTTTGTAGAGAGAAGACAGTACTAGGAACACCACAAGAAAATGGTGAGTAAAAAAGGATGAATAGGATGATCATAAAGCGTGCAAGGTGTATGAGATTGTATGTAGGGTTTCCCTTATAGTTTTGGGATGATTATGTAGATATTGTTGTTTAATTAATAAACAAAGGACCTTCAAGCGCTTTGGATGGCGGGATTCTAGAGGAGGCATGGACAGTTAACAAATTAAACTACTCATTTATCAAAACTTTTGGTTGTGAAGCATTTGTCCATATTGACAAAGAAAATAGAAAATAGAAAAAAGCTTGAGGCTAATTACAAGAAATGCACCTTTATTGGATACGAGGTTGATGATTTTGGTTATTGCTTATGGGATTATGAAAATCACAAAATCATTAGGAGTAGAGATGTGGTATTCAAAGAAAAGGTTATGTACAAAGATCAATTGTAGGAAAGAAAGGGGAAAACGAAAACACAAAGTACACAATGCTTGATGAAATCAAACAAAATGAAGTTCCAAAGGTACCAGAAAATAAAAAATAGCAGGAGGTACCCCAAATTACTGCAAGTGTAAGAATATCTACTAGGTTAAGTAGACCCTCTGAACAATTCTATAATTCACTATAATATTTATTGATGACTGATTTTGATAAACCAAAATTTTATGAAGAGGAAATGTAGGTGGAAACTAGAAAGAAGTGGGAGAAAGGAATGCATGAGGATATGGAATCATTGGTAAGAATCTAGACCTGGAATTTGGTTGAGTTTCTTGCAGGTAAAAGAGCATTGAAAAATAAATGGATTTATAGGTTGAAGGAAGAAGAAGGAGGAAAGAAACAACATAAGGCTACATTTGTTATAAATGGGTTTGCACAAAAGAGAGGTATAGATTTTGATGAAATATTATCTCCTATTGTTAAAATGACTTCAATTAGGACTATTTTAAGTATAGTGGCTGTAAAATATTTGAATATTGAACAGTTAGATGTAAAAACAACATTTCTCCATGGGGATTTGGAGGAAGAGATTTATATGCACCAGCCACAGGGGTATGAGGCCAAAGGGAAGGAAAATTTGGTTTGTAGTTTGAAGAAGAGCGTGTATGGACTGAAACAAGCTCCAAGATAGTAGTATTTGAAATTTGATAAGTTTGTGATAGAATAGGGTTATAGTAGATTCCATTCTAACCATTGTGTTTATTTCAAGATGATAGATAATGGAATATATATTATCTTGTTATTTTATGTGGATGACATTCTTGTTGCAGTGTCTAACATGCAAGATATAAATGTACTCAAAAGGAAACTAGCTAAATCATTTGTGATGAAGTATTTGGGTGCAGAAACACAAATCTTGTTGAAATATTGTAACTTCAAAGAATATTCTAAATGTATTGTATTGATGTAACCCATGGGAGATGTATTTTTCCTCCATTGGGATGTTACTATTGTAATTGGTCAGCATAGAGTCATGAGGTATAACCTCCATTGTAAGTCGAGTCAATGGTACCTTCTTAAATATACTATAATAATGTTTTGTGTCTTCCTAGGTGAAGTCAGCCTAGTTACTTTGTTGGGGCTGAATTGTTAGGGTAAAATTCAAGTGACATAAAGAGTATAGATAGAGGAGTTGTGTTCCTCATTTGAATACACACACTCACTTGTATATAGAGCATGGGAGAGAGAGATATATATGCAAGGAGTAAGAGCACTTGTTTAGGTTTTAAATTTGCACTCTTGATACATCTATATAGAAGAAGTTTTGCTGGGTTTTCTTTCCCTTGAGGGTCTCCCAGGATAAATCTTTGTGTATCTTGTGATTGTGTTTATTTCAGTGATCATGCATATGCTATTGTTGTGAAATTGAATTGAATACTAATGATTCTTAGATGAGAATTTGAAATATTAACATGGTATCAGAGCTAGCCTAAATATAATGTATATTTCATAAGGAGAAACTCTCTCTCCTCTCCTTCCAACAATAAATTAGGGTTACTGTCAAAGTTGGAATTTTGGAGATATGATTGGATAGGAAGCCATGACTCCCTAGAGCACATATTTTAAGCCCCAGATCAAAGTTTTTGAGTGGGTAGATCTATGGGAAAGTCAAACCCTAGTTTGGATTTGGACCAAAAAACTGTAGAAAAGCAGAGAACCAAAAAACTACAGAAACTGCAAATCAGAATATCACAAGTCAATTTTGAAAGATGAAGACTTGGAATCTCTAGAAATCAAGTGTACCAATCAACTCACCTCAATCAAGCTCATCTCTTGGTAAGGTCAGTTTTGCATTTTGATAAATTTCATTTTTTAGTGACCTCATGGATAAGATGGACCCAAGCACTAAGCTTGAGGACAAGCTAGAAGGCATAGAAAATTTTTGAGCATGGAAATATAGGATTGGAATCATTCTTAGAGAGAATGATCTTGAAAAATACATCAAAGATGAAGTCTCAGAACCAGAAGAAGATGAAGATAAGGAGAGGTACAATAAGGACCTAATTAGGGCTATGAGGATCATTGTTGATTTGATGATGCTCAAAAATTCCCAAACACCGACAATAGGGATTCTCCCCGGTAATTGATCCCAATTAGATCGTCCAGTGTTTGGTGTGAGGAATCTGTCTGGTTAACGTTCTGGCTATCGTATATTAATTTGTTTTAAATTCTTTATCGATTACGACCTGATTCACAATTTATGTGATTTTCTTTAACTAAAATATGAAATGCAAGTGCCTAATTTAAATGCATATAATCGATAGACAAAAACCACACTAGTGATGCATAGGTTCTTACTTCTCGTCTTACCGCTCCTTCCTTATCAATTATTTATTTAATCTAAGACTAATATAACTATCCTATCCTATCTTATCCTATCCCCACATGGAGAGAATTTTGAATTAGAGTAATATATTGTAACTGTTCATACCAATTTCACAGATAGTTGTTTCAAAATAATATTCACATTCACAGTAAAGATAATACCAAAGATAGCTCTGATATGATAAACTGTTTATTACTCATTTCACACAAATATTTTGCATAGAAAGAAAAACCATTCATGACCAATGAATTAATTCAAATAAATTAGAATGATCTCACAGTATATTGTATGGAAGCAAGAAGAAGTAATTCCATGTTATACATTCCACACACTCCAAGAAAATCTCTGTGCAGGATTTTCCTAGCAAACATGTCTTTCTTATTAGCATAAAATTAGTTCTCTTACAAAAATAGTCCAACTTTTGTTACTCTAGCAAAAGTCCGTCTCTTTTTATTTCTACCTCTATTTATGTTATAGTGAGAATTTTTATTCTAGTGACCTTTTGTTCACCCTAATCTTAGGGATTCCCAAAATTTTTCATTTAGTGTTTTACATAGGAAAATGAAAAAAATATTCTGTTAAAAGAAAAAAAAGAATTTAGGTGGGCCCTGCCATGTTGGAAATATATGTTTCCCATGTGTTAGCCTCTTCATCTTGTTAGTTTTTCAACATTAAGCTAGCATTATGTTAGGATCTTTACTGAGAGAATAACAAGTATAGTAATATAACATAAGCACATCACAAGAGACAAGAGACACAAAGAGTTTTTCTCGGGGAAACCATAAAGGAGAAAACCCTACAACTTCCTCAGAGATAGAATCAGTACCAAAACAGTAAAAGCCCCAAAGCAATAATATTCTTCTTCTGTCTAGTCCCAGTATTTCCTTCCTCACTAATGTGCCACACTTGAGTGAGTGAATGATGTGTGTTACATGTGATAAATAGAGAGGCTCTCACTCTCTATTTATATTCTTCCATTCACTTGAAGTGCACTCAATCATGTCGGCCTAACTTAACAATTACTTACTAGAGCCTACATCTCTATGAGTGTATAATAACCCTAGTGCCCTGAAACTGTGGGGACTTTAACAATGACATGAAATGACTTGTTTACATTATTCATCCTCCCGATCAGAACATCGGGGCATGACAACATGACTCAAATACATAATAGAAACATCTCGGAATAAACATCGGGTTACATAAGATACATAGATGAATACATTCCGAAGTTACATATACATTAACACTCCCTCTTAACTAGGAAGGTATTATTTCAACACAATTTTCAGCACTGGTCTTCTTCTCTATATCAACTGGATCATCTTGTCATCAGCATCTTGATTCTTCGGAGTCTTCAAGTCATCTTAATCTTCAAGTCATCTTCATCTTCAAGTCAACTTCACTGGATCTAGATCATCTCTCGATCTGGATCATCATGGAACATCATCACTGGATCTGGATCATCTCTCGATCTGGATCAACATCACTAGACTGGATCTGGATCATCACTCGATCTGTATCATCACTACTGGATATGGATCATCACTCGATCTAGATCATCACTGGCTGTCATCACTGGATCTGGATCATCACTCGATCTGGATCATCACTAGTGCTATTTCATGATTCTTCTCGTCACAGGAAGTTCTACAGAGCCAACCCTTTTTCATGCTGGTTGTAGGACTACCCATCATGTAGGTATTTTCCTAGCACATACATCTGACCTAATCATCAGAAAGGCACATCCATCCAGACAGGAACACATCCTATCACAGTGATGGAAGACTCCCATCGAGACAGGAACACATCCTATCACAGTGATGGAAGATTTCAGCACTTACATCTGACCTACTCGTCAGAAGGGCACATCCATATAGACAGGAACAAATCCTATCATAGTGATGGAAGACTCCCATCCAGACAGGAACACATCCTATCACAGTGATGGAATATTTCAGCACTTACATCTGACCTACTCGTCAGAAGGGCACATCCATCCAGACAGGAACACATCCTATCACAGTGATGGAAGACTCCCATCCAGACAGGAACACATCCTATCACAGTGATGAGAGATTTCAGCACTTACATCTGAGCACGTGGGAACACATCCCTCAGTCACTCTAGAAAGGCTATGCACTTACATCCATCCATACAGGAACACATCCTATCACAGTGATGGAAGGGCTTGCACTCACATCTGATCCTATGAGAACACATCCCAGCAATCATATCAGAATAGCCCCCAGTCCTCGACTGAGCTACCTAGTAACTGACCAGGTGCCTCCATTCCTAGAATGCCAATTGCCCTTACATCTGTCCTGCTTGACAGAATGGCCAGCACTCATATTTGACATGGAAGGAACCAATCCTCTCACCATGATAGAATGGATCAGCCCTTACATCTGACCATGGAAGGAACCAATCCTCTCACCATGTCAGAATGGCTATGGGTCTCATCACTTTCTCTTGGAGGGAACCTTGATCTGGAGAACACCAAGCTTCTCCCTGAAGTACTCGAACTTTATCCTAGCTAATGGCTTCGTCAATACATAAGCTATCTGTTCCTCCGTCGCAATATACTAGAGCTTCACTGCTCCTCTCTGTACCATATCCCTGATATAGTGGTACTTGATCTTGATATGCTTCGACTTGTCATGGAACAATGGATTCTTTGACAACTTCATGCAACTTTGGTTGTCACAATGTATACAAGTAGCATCCAACTGGAGATCAAATATATCAGACAGTAGCTTCCGTAGCCATACTACCTCACAACTAGCTGAACAAGCTGCGACATACTCTGCTTCAACTGTACTCAGTGCCACACAGGATTGCTTCCTGCTAAACCAAGAGATCACACCTGATCCCATACTGAAGCAACATCCTGAAGTACTCTTCCTGTCGATGGCACTGCCTTCCCAATCTGAATCAACATAGCCCTCTAGGTTAATATTTTGATTCACATCGTACTTGAGCCCATAATCAACTGTACCCTTTAGGTACATCAGAATATGCTTTGCAGCAGTCAAGTGAACACTTCTCGGATCTGTCAAGTGCTGGCTCAAGGTGTTCACAGCAAAGCAAATGTCTGGTCTCGTGTTCTTCAGGTACATCAATGACCCAATCATCTAACAATACATCGTAGCATCAACTGAATCTGATGAATCATCCCTCAATAGCTTTAGTTTCGATGCCATGGATGTGGCCATAGCTTTGTAGTCCATCATACCAAACCTCTTCAGGATCTCTACTGCATACTTCCCTTGTCCAAGGAAGATTCCATCTGTACTCTACCACACCTCCATACCTAGAAAGTAATGCATCATCCCCAAGTCCTTCATTTCAAACTTAGCAGCAAGCTTTCTCTTCGTATCAGCAATCAACCCATCTGTACCTGTCACAAATAGATCATCTACATACAGTAGGAGTATCACTGGGTTGCCATCCTCAACCTTGTATTAAAGGTTGGAATCTGCTTTAATCTTGGTAAATCCCAAACTAGATAGAAAGCTGTCAATTCTGTCGTACCAGGTCCTGGGTGCCTGTTTCAAACCATACAGGGCTTTCTTTAATCTGCATACATGAGAGTCTCTGTCATGTGTCTCAAAACTGAGTGGCTGTTCTACATACACTTCCTCTTCTACTACACCATTCAAGAAGGCAATCTTGACATCCATCTGGTGTATCTTCCATTTCATCACTGCAGCTAGAGCGAGTACTGATTTGATGGAAGTGTATCTAGCTACAGGTGCAAAGGTCTCTTCATAGTCTACTCTCTCTTTCTGAGAGAATCCTCGAGCTACAAATATTTCCTTATACTTTTCAATGCTACCGTCTACAGCATGCTTAATCTTGTAGATCCATTTGGAAGTTACAACTGACTTCCCTTCTGGTCTTGGGACAACATCCCAAACATCATTATTCATGATTGATTGATATTCTTCGATCATAGCATCCTTCCATTCTTTATGTTCTGCCGCTTCTACATAACTGGAAGGTTCTTATCAATAAAATCACATAGTAAAGCTACATACCCAGAATTAGATCTGGTCCTCTTTCTTTCTCTGTGATTCTCTTCTAGAGCCCCATATCTTTCCTCACCTTGGATAAGTTCACGTACCCAAGTAGGTTTCCTCTTATGAGGATTCTTCTCCAGAGGTGGATCTACAGGTCTTTGTGGTTCCTCGAACTCTCAATGTTCTTCTTGAGCTTCTTCGTCCATGATTGTATCATGGATCCTGGGTACTTCTGCTTCTGCTTCTTCAGGTTCTTCAGCAGGTTTCTTTCTCGATTTGTTGTAAGTTGTACCTTCATCAAATGTCACATCCCTGCTGATGTCAATCTTCTTGTATCCTGGAAAATAGATTCTGTAAGCCTTCGAGCTTTCAGAGTATCCCACAAATATGCCCTTCTTTCTTGAAGGATCTAATTTTGTTCTCTTCTATTTTGGAATGTGTATGTACACGGGATAGCCGAATATTCTGAGATGGCTGAATACCAGAGAAGACTTCTTCAGGAGTCTTGTTCTTGAGTACTCTATGTGGAGTACGGTTCTGTACATACACCGCTGTTCTGGCAGCTTCCACCCAAAGATGCATAGGAAGGTCTTGATCATGAAGCATTGCTCTTGAAGCTTCCATGATAGTTCTATTCTTCCATTCTGCAATCCCATTCTGTTGTGGATTATAAGGAGTGGACAACTCCCTCTTAATCCCTGATTCTTTACATAGCTCTTTGAATTCATTCGAAGTTAATTCTCCACCATTATCTGATCGAATGGTATTGATCTTCTTTTCAGTATGGTTTTCGATCAAGGCTTTGAATTCCTTGAATTTGCTAAATACTTCATCTTTGTTCTTCATAAAGTAAATCCATGTCTTTCTAGAAAAATCATCAATAAAAGAAACATAGTATGCATACCCGCTTAGTGAGTTTGATGACATAAGTCCGCATACATCAGAGTGCATGATTTCTATAATGCTTTTGGCTTTGCTTTCGTTGCTGGGAAATGTCTTCTTTGTATTCTTTCCTTTCACACAACCTTTGCAGACACCATCATGTTTGGCTTGAAATTTTGGAAGACCTTCAACAGCTTTGCTTGCAATAGGTAGTGCTCTGTAATGCACATGTGCAAGCCTTCTATGCCAAAGCTAATTTGGATCTACTGTATCATGGATCAAGGCTTGTTCAGGATGACCCTTCAATTTGTACAAGCCTCCTTCTTGTTCTCCAATTACTACCGCAACATCGATGGTATTTCCTTTTGGCCACATGATGACTTGACCATCTATGAATGCAACCCGCATTCCTTTTGCATCCAATGTTGAAATGGATAGAAGGTTCTTCTTGAGTCCTGGAACAAACAATACTTCTTTCATTGTTAGAGACTTACCAGATTCTAGCTTGTATGAATATTCCCCACTACCTTTTATTGGATATTGGTAGTCATCTCCTAGTTTCACCTTGTGAGGTGATTCATGTTCTGACAGTATTACAAAAGATTCCTTGAATCCCATCATATGTTTCGAAGCCCCACTATCTATAAGCCAATCATCACTACCATGAGTAATGTTACCTGTGAGAGCGGAGATTAGAACATATTCATCCTCGCCTGAAGAATCTTCACTTTCATATCTGGATCTCTTCTTGGATGGTTCATCATCCTCTGCAGCATGAGCATGGTGTCTTATTTTGTTGCTCTTCTTCTTATGAGATTGGTTCTTTCTCTTAGGACAATCTTTTGCAAAGTGTCCTATCTCATCACATGTATACATCTTAATCTAGATAGATCCCTTTTAGGATGAGATCTCTTACCTTTGGAGTAATGATGTTTTCTTCTTTCCTTGTTGAAGTGAACTGTGAGGGCTTGATCTTCACTACCCATCTTTTCTTCTCAAGCTGCTATCTGAGCTTCTTCTTGAGAAAATTCTTCCCATAGTCTACTGAATTTGACTAACTTCTTCATAGCACAGATTCCTTGGATGAAAGCATCCCATGACCTAGGAAGGCCATTCAAAGTAGTCATCACAATCTCTGCATTTTCCACTTCTTCATCAACAACTTCTAGTTGTTCCTTGATCTGAGAAACCCTTGTGAAGTATGACTGGATAGATACCGCATTCTGAATCTTCACATTCTTTAGTTGGTTCCTCAGGCTCATCTTCCGATTGATGTTCTTTCCTTCAAACAATTTGGTTAGGGCATCAAACATAGCTTTAGGTGTCTTGAGAGAGGACACCTGTGGAATAAGGTGATACTTTATAGAATCAACAATGATCCTCTTTTCCATAACCATATTCTTCTTATGTAAGGCCTTTTCCTCATCTCCCTCTGGAACTGGAACCTCCTCATGAATGTAGGAGTCTAATTCATTCTCTTTCAGGACCAGGGAGATCCTATACTTCCAAGCTCAGAAGTTATCAGCTCCCTCAAGCTTTTCATCAAGCTTGGTATGATGAGACATCGTTAAATGAGAACCTCAAATAGAAATACAAAGATTTTAGATCTTACTAGGTTCAAGATGTCAGATTTGAAACTTGAGCTGAAATCCTGTAGAGCTGGTTCAGGAGCAAATTAGGGTTTTTCTTTTCCAGAGTTCTGTCCACCCAAATGCCTTGAAATTTGTCCCTAACTTTTATTTTGGGGAGGATATCAATCCAGGCCTAGGCTCACTGAAAAATTCCTCTTCTGTAAAAAGCCCTAATTTTCGACCCTAGTGACAGGTCCAAAACTGAAAAACCTCAGAATTGGATTCTGTTTCAACAGAAAGATGTGCCCTAAGGAGGAGAGTTGTTCCACCTTACTTTTGCTGAAAATCTATGGAGGAAGGTCCACAAACTAGGAAGCCCTAGTTCCCGCAGCTGCACAGTGTCTTCTTCTCAGGTTAGCTTTGATACCATGTTAGTTTTTCAACATTAACCTAGCATTATGTTAGGATATTTACTGAGAGAATAACAAGTACAACAATATAACATAAGCACATCACAAGAGACAAGAGACACAAAGAGTTTTTCTCAGGGAAACCATAAAGGAGAAAACCCTGCAACTTCCTCAGAGATAGAATCAGCACCAAAACAGTAAAATCCCCAAAGCAGTAGTCTTCTTCTTCTGTCTAGTCCTAATATTTCCTTCCTCACTAATGCGCCACACTTGAGTGAGTGAATGATGTGTGTTACAAGTGATAAATAGAGAGGCTCTCACTCTCTATTTATATTCTTCCGTTCACTTGAAGTGCACTCAATCATGTCAGCCTAACTTAACAATTACTTACTAGAGCCTACATCTCTATGAGTGTATAATAACCCTAGTGCCCCGAAACTATGGGGACTTTAACAATGAATTGACATGACTTGTTTACATTATTGATCCTCCCGATCGGAACATCGGGGCATGACAACATGACTCAAATACATAATAGAAACATCCTGGAATAAACATCGGGTTACATAAGATACATAGATGAATACATTCTAAAGTTGCATATACATCAACACATATATAGTATTGTACTTTATAGGCTCCAAAACCTGCAAGGTCACTTCATGGATCGACAACTGGTTCTCTATATGCACCACCTCTTATGCTGCAGTCTTAGAAATGTATTCCGAGAGGTAGGCATTGACATAATCTTGTCCGACAAAGTGGTGAATGTCTTCTTATATGAAAGCATCCACTTTTTTGATATATTCTATGCCTTCCTGCAAGCTATCTTGCAACTATGCCATGTGTTGGTCTTTGTCTGGGAGCTAGGTTATCTCCTGAACCAAAGGAATGTGACACTTCTCGTAGAATTGATGGATTGTTTTCTAAAAATCCTGACACTTTTCCATGGTTTTAGGAATCTCATTGCTTATTCTCTTGGAAACTTTCCTACAAAACTCCAGAAGTGTCATTTATGACTTTAGGTCTTCTGTTGTCTTTTGAGGTAGATGATCAAGAAACTTTGAATTAGCCTCCCTCCAAGTCATTTGGATTTTAACCTTCTATGCTATGTCTAACAATCCTTCTCTTTTGAACACTTCTTCATCTTTGTTGAAGAAGTCTACATATTCATAATGTATTTTAACTTGCACTCAATGTGCAACGATGTTTCCCCTGCTGTCATTTCTTGTAAAACTCTTTTCTCCAAAATCGAATGTTTCTAGCTCCTTTACAAAATATTCGGCCCCTTTTACCTTGGAAAATCTATATCCGATACAGAAAGGAAATGGGAGAAAAGTTGCTTTCTTCATATCATGTAAGTAGCTTCCAACCCCATTTAAGAATACTTTCTTGACAACCTCTTTGTGAACTATGAAGTTTGTGGCGTATCTTGGAAAAAGGGACAGAGCTTAGGAACATCCATACATCCTAATGTATGTTCCATCCTGCGAGAAGTAATAGTCTCCATACTCGCTTATGACTTCCATCGCATTGTCATATAAGAAGTTTGGTTTCTTAACAGAAATTATGCAATAGAGGGATATAAGGAACTCTTCACATATGAGTTTGTAATAGCTTGTGTATCTATGGACCTAGAGTATTTGGTAAGCCATGTAGACTGGAGATTTGGTCTTATTCCATATGCACCCTAACTTAGGAAAAGAGTGTCTAGTCAAAATGCAGTCAGTGAGGTACAAAGACATGTAGAATTATTCCTTCCTCTGTGTCAAACCTCCCTGTGTGGCTGTGACACATGATGACATGCTATCTGAGATGATATCTACCCAATTAAATACCATGCCCTCAAAGGCTATGTAATAGATTAAAGGCACCCAATTTAGTTTGTAAATAGTACCATCATCTCTGCCAAAAATCATGTTTAGTAGTAAGGCTTTAATTCTGAACAAGGTCCTTAGGATTTGAGATTCGTTTCCCCTGCTCACATTCTGTCTCAATGATTTTCTGGGTACCACCATATTCTTAGCGTACTCCAAGGGATCAATGTTTATCCCTTTGATCCATTATTCATTCATCATGACCTGGAGTGGAGGTAACTTGTAAGCCATTGCTATGTGGGCTGGATGAAATGAGGAAAATTCCTCCCCTTTGACATCATAAATAATCCTTGAGGAGGGATTCATGTGAGGTGGAATCCACCCAATAACTTATGAACAAGGAAAGAGTTCTGGGCGGGTAGCAGCTTTGGTAATTCCTGACCTTCTTATATTCTGATATAAAACCATCTCCTCAAGACCTGCATCAGGGATGTCCTGGTATCTAATCATATGATAAATTTCTCCCCACTTGAATTTAGGGGCAATTCCTATGATCGCGTTTGTGTCTTCAAATCTTGTTTCTCTCTTGGTGCCAAAATAATCTCTACATCCGATTCTACCACACTTGCCTTAGAATTATTCTTGGTACTTTTCTTAGTCATTTTGGAAATCCTTTGTCTTGGAGTCTATTTTCGCACTCTTCACAGTGAGGTAACCCAACTTGGTGAAAAATGGAACTTGTGGTACATGAACGCAAGCTCAATGAGAAGTGAATTGAACCAGTAATAATGAAAGTGATTTAAAAAAAATAGACAAGGATATCTTCTACAAAATGACAATGACAATCAGTTTATGTGAAGGAATGAGTCATTGTATTGAAAATGATAGAAAAATATACAATCATAAGTCATGGCAATGTAGTCCTGTCTAATGGGTTCTTCCAACTCTAACATATCATTTTTCCTTTGAATAAAAGAACACCAAAAATAAACCTACTACAAATTATTCTTCATTCACCCAAGTCCCAAGACAAGTGGAGGTATGGAAGCACTGTGGAATGTGGACGAGATATGTTTTTAGTGGATGATAATGACTCACGAACGAGTAGGCCTAAAAAGAGGATTGCAATCAGGTCTTGGTCTTGGGGTGGAAGGGAAAACTGTATTACTTCTGAAATGGATCTGTTCCCACCCAGGTGGTCAATTTTTTGGTGAAAAGGTAGCATGAATATTTAATATTCTCTTCTAAAACCCTGGCGTATGGGTGGTAAATATTCCTCCATAAAAGTGGATTTTAGTTCACAACTAATTTCCCTAAAATAACCTTCTTTCCCTGCATCACTATTTTCCACCCATAAACATCGAGTTGGAACACGGCAAGGGTCATAGTTCAGTGGCATGCTACACATCACTACATTTAATGGTAAGGTCTAGTTCCAACATTATTCAAAACTTGAGCAACTGAACCAATCTAATCATTACTTTTAAAAATGCAATTTCTCAAACTTGAGTAGCTGAACCCCGACAATTAAAAAGGTTTCAATTTTAATGTTTTTTTTCAAATCGTTTCCCAATAAACACTGGGTTCAAAAAAAATTACCTTAGGGAAAAACAAAATGGAAAATAAAAAATTTAATAAAACCGCAATGAGGAGCAAGATGATTTCACAAAACGAAGCTTCATCATAAAAAGGAAAGAAAAGGGCAGTTAAACTAAAAAGCATCAAAATTGACTTCAAATGGGTTCCTGCTTAGGTTTTTCTTAGACCCGCATTGACAATGCGGGGTTCAAAACGCTCTCATTCTTACTTTCTCCCGCAAGAAACATAAATCAATAACTAACGTTTTGGTGAGTTTGGTTGAACCAAAGGGTTTTGAAAACTAAGGACTGAAGCATGGCCACTATAAAAACTTTAAGTATTGATTAGAAAAAATTCAACTTTAAACGGATAAGAGTTCATGAGGTACAGGGAGCCTACCTGTCAAATTCTTATAGGCAACAGAATGTCATTGAGCATATAGGGCCACAAACATGTTCTTTAGTGATTGGTCAACATGGACAAACAACGTTTGCGATGATGAAACTTAAAAAACTTCGGTCATATTTATAAAAAATGGAAAATCCTACTCATAAATGTTGTAGATGGGTCAATTAATGCAGTGGTTGGAAATCATAACGTTTTTTGGCATGGAAAGAAAATTTCTCGGTCGCTTTGAATGAAATAGTGACGTCGATATTTTCAGTGACATTCTTTAAGTTACACCAATTGTATCTATGTCCTTGTCAAGTTTCCTCTCGTGTCGTGTCACACGACCATTTCAACCAGACTTTCTGAGTTGCTTTTTTTCTTTTTAACATGCAAATGTTTCGGCGTAATTCACCCAGATGCTCCAAAAGTTCAGCACTTGTCTTCAAGTCAGCATCATTTGGTGAGTTCCTCCTAATGTTTCATCAAGATTGCCCAAGTTCCTTCCAATCGTTTTAGCGACACTTTCCCATTTCCTTCCGACTGTGTCAGCATCACTCGCCGAGTTTCCCCGAAATGAAGAGAGAAGAAAACTAACCTTGATTTAGCCAACTGTGTTGGATCAACTGGCCAAATTATTTCGATACATTGGAGCAACTAGCCGAGTTCCTCCAATACATAGGAGCAAAAATATAAGTTTTACTTAGCCCCCAAAAAATTCCTTTCTCAATCCCTTAGAAAAACTAAGTGTTCAGGGTGAACTTCTTAGATTTAGAGAACTAATCTAAGTATTCTTTTAAATGAAGTAGATAGAGGGGCCATAAAATATCAAATTTTTTGGGAAGTAGTTGCAGCAGCAGCATGATTCTATCAAAGATCGCTTGATTCCTCAAGTGTCATTTAAAGAGACTCCTAAGGAAATGTATGATGCCCTATCCAAAATGTATGAAGGAGGGAATATCAACAGAAAGATGAAATTGAGAGATCAATTGAAAAGCACTAGGATGATTAAAGGAGAATCCATTCAAGACTACTTCACAAAGGTCTCCCAGATCAAGGAGCACCTAGAAGCTATTGGAGACTCCCTTGATGAAGATTAACTAGTGATGACGGCTCTCAATGGTCTCACTAGACCTTGGGATTCTTTCAATGGAGAAACCGAATCCGGTTGGTCCGTTAGTAGTCGAATCCGACTATCATTTTAAATAATGAAATATTAATAATATATTGGATGATGAATAAGAATAATATATATTTGATGATGAATATTTACAAAGATGTCTTGGCCTTAAATATGGCTTGGACATTCATGATGAGGAGACGCCTCCTTTAACACTAACCTAACTTATAAACTGTTTAATTATTTTCCTATTTAAACAGAGTGCAGGAAAAGATGGAAGTAGTAGGTGGAGAGTGGCGGTTGATGGAGGGAGCTAGTGGAGAGCACGAAGCAGGAAGATGATGCAACAGCTGAAGGGTGGAAGTGATGATGTGAGGTGGAAAGAAGTGGAAATGGGGGATGGAGAAGGTGTGCAGGGAACGGATGATGGAGCAGGGGAATAGAGAGTGGAGGTGATGGAGGTGGCGAGTAGGTTGGAAGACGTTGGTTTTTTTTTCTTTTTTTTTCTTTCAGCAGCACTTGGGATGAAATAGGTGGTGAAATGGAGCAGCAGAAGAAATCAAGGATTAATGAGCCTAGTCTGAGATCAAGTAGGAATTTGATGAGCCAATTCTAAGCTCAGAGTGCAGGAGCAAATCCGCTCTAATACCAAATGGAGCAACTGAATCTGGTTGGTCCGTTAGTAGTCGAATCTGACTATCATTTTAAATAATGAAATATGAATAATATATTGGATGATGAATAAGAATAATATATATTAGATGATGAATATTTACAAAGATTTCTTAGCCTTAAATATGGCTTGGACATTCATGATGAGGAGACGCCTCCTTTCATACTAACCTAACTTATAAACTATTTAATTATTTAATTATTTAATTATTTTCTTATTTATGTTCGTTACATTCATCCAGAGTATGTGTGCCAGAAAGGAAAGCATGAAGTTTGACATTGTATGGGAAGACTGCATCCAAGAGGAGGCTAGAGTAGCCAATAGATAATATCTCCTTAAATAATATGATCAAGCCCTAACCACCCATACCAAAAGTGGAAGAATTCAATCTAACCTCATGCAGGTAAGCCAAAAGGAGTCTCGACCTCCCAAGAGGTTTCAAAGGAGAAGGGACAACAATAAGAGAAAATACTACTCCCAATTTAAATGTTACAATTGTCACAAGATAGGACACATTGTCAGAGAGTGTCCATTGAATAAATAAGAGTATAATAAGAATAACAACAAAAGGAATCATGTACATCTAGTTGAATATGAGGATGAACAAGAAGAAGAAGGACCATGAAGAAAACAAGAAAAAGAAGAAGATGCAGAAGAGTATGGATTATTCTCTGCACTCTTTGGGTCTATGACACCTGGAGAAGATACATGGCTTATTGATAGTGGTTCTTCAAATCACATGACATGTAAGAAGAAAAACTATGTCAAGACTTGAAGAGAATAACTCTCCTCAGAAAGTATTTTTAGGAGATGACTATCAATATCCTATCAAAGGTATTGGTGAAGCAAGCTACATGCTTGACTCTGGAAATTCCATGAGGATGAAGGAATTCTTATATGTAACATGTTTGAAGAATAACTTACTTTCTATCTCAACATTATATAAGAAAGGATAAAGGGTTGCATTTATAGATGGGAAAGAACTTATGTGACCCAAAGGAAATCAATTGAATATGCAGTTGTCATTGGTGAAGAATAAGGAGGATTATATAAACTCAAGGACATTCGAAAACAACACTTTTTCATGAGACCACTAGCTCAAGTGAACTATGGCATATGAGGCTTGCTCACATCAACTATAAGGAACTACCTTATTTAATAAAAGTAGTAACAAGTTTAATATATTTGAATATCGATTATGAAGGCACCTGCAAAGGATGTGCAAGAGGAAATAATATCGAGAATCCATTTCCGAAGAGTGAAACAAATACTAAAGGTACGTTGCAACTAATTCACTCAGATGTATGTGGTCTAATTCCCTCCACATATTTGATTGGTTTTCAATATTATGTCACATATATTGATGACTATTCAAGAAATACTTGGATATATTTCTTGAAAACAAAGGATTAGGTATTTGGAAAATTCAAGGAATTCAAATCCTTGATAGAGAATCATTTAGAAAGAAGGATTAAGACACTCAGAACAGAAAATGGTGGAGAATATAATTCAAAGGAATTGGAGGCCTTTTTAAAAGAAGATGGAATCAATAGGGAACTAACCAATCCCTAAAATCCCCAACAAAATAGTCTTACGAAAAGAAATAATAGGACCATTATGGAAGCAGCGAGACAATGAAACATGATCAAGATCTTCCTATGCATATATGGGAAGAAGAAACAAGAACAAAAATTTATGTGCATAATAGATTATCTCATAGTGCCCTTGCCATTCAAAACTCTTGAAGAAAGGTACACAAGAAAGAAGCATGAAGTGAGCTATCTCAATATTTTTGGTTGTCCAGTATATGTTCACATTCCAAAAGAAAAAAGAATCGAGTTGGTTCCTTCTGGAAAGAATGGAATAATTGTTGGATACTGTGAAGTCTCCAAAGCCTTCAGGATATACATTTCAGGATTCCATCACATAGATATTAGTAGGGATGTAAATTTTTATGAAGAAGAAGCTTACAAAATATCCCAGAAGTGTCAGCATGAAGAAGTACATGAAGAGGATGTACGTCCAAAAAAATTAGAAGTTGCACCCTCTCCTGAAAGTGAAACATCAGAAGACCATGATACGATAGAACTTTAGGAACCACCTACTATGGACATATCATGAAAGATGAAGCCTTCTTGGGTAAGATAAATATTATAAGAATCAAATAAGTATGGAGCTCCATAAGGATCCACAAGAATAAGTAAGAAATCAAAACCATTCTTTAGTTATGTAGCTTTGATGTGTGATCTTGTAGATCAAGAACCTACTGGTTATGAAGAAGTTGAACAAAAGAAAGAATGGGTAGAAGCAATGATGGAAGAATACCAATCAATAATGAAGAATGATGTTTGGGATATAGTACCAAAACCTGAAAGTAAGAGTGTGGTATCTTCCAAGTGGATCTACAAGATAAACATGCATCTGATGGGAGGATTGAGAAATACAAGGCAAGGTTTGTAGCTAGAGGATTCTCTCAGAAAGAGGGAATTGACTATGAAGAGACATTTGTGCTAGTAGCAAGGTACACTTCCATCAAGAACATCATGGCACTAGAATCCATGATTAAGTGGAATCTACACTAGATGGATGTGAAGACAACCTTCTTGAATGGTGTTATTGAGGAAGAAGTGTACATAGAAAAACCACAAGGATTGAAGTTGAATACAGATGAAATTATGTATGTGTTGCTGTCTACAACAAATCCCATTTTGAGTCATCAAAATAGGAGCCCCTATTATAATTTTAATTGTTTTTTCAAGCCATATCTTTCTTATGGGAACTATCAAGCTATAAGTATGATGTTTTGACTTAATAAAATTTACTTCTTAGCCTCTGTTTTGGGATTTTGTGGGTTTCAGAAGCCTTTTCCTTCACAAGTATAATTTTTTGGCACTTCTTCCCTCCGCAGTCAGCTTTTTTCTATGCAGAATACGAGAATCCGTGTTTTTCAAGTCATCGGGGAAATCATTTTCCAACTTTTGCCTTCTGCTCATGCAGATCACAGAAGTTTCAATTTTCATTTAATAAAGAGTCGTTTTTACAACTTCTTCTTTTTGCTATGTGGAATGCGGAAATCAGGACTTACATGTTTGTAAATAAAACCTTTTGTTCCTTTCGACTTCCATTTTCCGCTGTATGGAGTGTGGAAGACGGAAGCGTCCTTTAACATATTTTTTGTTTTGTTATTTTTCTGACTTCTGTTTTTCGCCTATGTGGAATGCGGAAACCACAACTTCATGTTTGTTTGTCTCTTTGCAATTTCCTACTTTCCACTGTTGATGTATTTGTAACTTCGGAATGTATTCACTTGTATATCTTATATTGTACCCTGATGTTCCTATCGGGAGAATCATTTGTATTTTATTATACCTTGATGTTCCTATCAGGAGAGTCATTAATATAATAAAGTCATGTAAATTCATTCCCACAATTGACTTAAGGTTAACCCTCCTTGTTTATTGGAGGGCAAAGTCCCCACAGTTGAGGGGCACTAGGGTTATTAGACTCTCCTAGAGATGTCATCCCTGGTAAGTAATTTTCAAGTTAGAAAATAGTATAAATAGAAAGTGAGACTCTCTATTTGACACACACACACTCACTTAACTGGGGTGCATGAGTGAGAGAGGAAGTGCTGGCACAAGTGAGAGAGATCAGCTGTCGGAGATCATCTTTATGTTTTCAGGTTTTAATTTTGCTACTGGTGTTAATTCTATCTTCGAGGAACTTGTGAGGTTTTCTCCTTTATGGTTTCCCCGAGGAAAATTATTTGTGTCTCTTGTCTCTTGTGATTATTGCTGTGCATGTTATTCTCTCAGATAAGATCCTAATATCATATTGCTTAAATGATAAAAACATAACATGGTATCAAAGCTAACCTGAGAAGAAGACAATGTGCAGTTGTGAAAGCTAGGGATTCTTAGTTTTTGGGTCTCTCTCTACAATCCATCAGCAAAAGGAGGCTATGCTAACTCTCCATTGAAGGGTGCATCATTCTGTCAAAGCAGAATTTCATTAGATGCATTTTCAGTTTTTGCCGCAGGAAATTATGGCTTTTTACAGAAGATGAATTTTTGAGTGAGCCCGGAATAGGATTTCTCTCCTCATAAAATCGAAGTTTAGAGTCCAAAGTCGAGATTTTTGGTTGGGTAAAACTTTGGGAAAGTCAAACCCTAATTTGACTCAGGTCCTAAAAAACCCTAAAATACTAAAAATGGTAGTTTTGGTACATTCTCTGTATCTTGGGATTGAATAAGTCTCAAGGGCTGAAATTTTCATAGGACGAAGATAAAATTATGATGTATGATTTTTAAAAATTTCAGCCTCAGATTTGCTATATTTTGAGAGATATGATTCCTCCAAATCAGGGTTCCTGCCTCTTCTAGGATTCATCCCTAAACAAGACACCTACGAAGAATTGTTGTATCTCGGGCTATGAAGGTGCAAATGCAATTTCACAAGATTTTCCAAATAGAGAACGAACTGTAATTTCTATGGTAAACATTTTTGACCTCGAAGGTGAAACAGTGACATGTGGAAGTCCATACAAGTTAGCTATGCTGAATAGTCTTGAACGATATCACCTTGGGAAAACTCTCATAAGTCCCAAATGATGAAACCAATTTTGCTCAAACCTATGGTTTTGGAAAAATGATAGATGGGGCTACATGCATTCGAAATTTAAGACATAGAGGAGCAATAATTTAGGATATACAGTAGAAACAATATCAGGAATTTATGCAGAGGAAATTGGAAAACTAGGGCTTCTTGTTCCGAGAGCTTCCCTCCACTGTTTTTAGAAAATGAGTACATTGGACAGCTCACCTTGAAGAGGCCCATATTTCTATCCAATCATATTTGAAATATTCCAAGTTTTTAAAATTAGGGTTTCTCTGACAAACTCTAGATTAGCTAGATCTGGAACTAGGACAGAAACCTCAAATCGGTAAGATCTAATCTTTATCTATTTACATTTGAGGTTCTCATTTCAAAATGACCTATCACACCAGCTTGATGACAAGCTTGTTGGAGCTGACAAATTCCAATCATGGAAGTATTGGATTTCATTGGTTCTTGAAGTAAATGAATTGGACACCTACATAAGTGGAGAGGTTCCAATTCCAGAGGGAGATGAGGCTAAAATCCTTACACAAGAAGAACTTGATCAAGGCCAAGAAGATCATTGGTCATTCAATCAAGGATCACCTTATACCACAAGTGTCTTCCCTTAAGACACCTAAGGATATGTTTGATTCCTTGACCAAGCTATTTGAAGAAAAGAATATAGATCAGATGAAGTGGGGGAACTTCGTGATCCTTCAAGAAATTTACTTGGATCCTTATTTAAGTAAGAAAGGTCTAGGAGATAGAGGGAGATGAGGCTAATGCTAGAGCCAAGAGAATCATTGCATATTCTATTAAAGATCATCTCATCCCTCATGTGTCATCCCTAAAGACACTAAAAGGAAGTGTTAGATGCTATGACGAAGAAGTCGAATAAGAATAAGATACTATTATAACCATTTTGAATGGCCTTCCGGGATCATGGGATTCATTCATTCAAGGAATGTGTGCCATAAGGAAGTGATTACTTTTAGCAGAATCTGGGAAGAGCACACACAAGATGAAGCTCGACCCATAATAAGAGAAGATAAGATGAGAGAAATTGAATATCAAGCGCTCATGATTCAAAGAAGATCCCTCAAGCGATGAGGAATATGAAGAACTCAATTCTTAAAGAGCCTCTTATCCATATTGAGCATTTGGAAAAGAAATGATGCTATTATGAATGAAGAAGACGATGAAGCTGAAAGAATGAGGCTACCCACGGAACAAATAAAGATAAGTATTCAATTGTCATTTCATGATATTGTTTTTTGTTATGCATTTGTTTATATTCAGTTGATGTATTATGCATGATAGAATGTCTGCATTACTGACAGTATACTACTAATATGCATGTGATGGGTAAGTATCTCATGGTGCTATACAACTCGCCATTGCTAGTTATCTAGAATGAAACCTCTTGCTGACATATTGGATTAGTGCACAATCTCAATGATGTCTTGTTAGAGATGGAAGGAATCTAGAAAGTTTTCGTGAGATATGGATGAATGTTGTATTGGCTAAAATAGTTGCATGATTATATCTTTATGCATAAGAATTTACCATTATGAATATGCATTCTGAAATGTTTCTAATCATACAACTGGTGCATTTGACTTGTAGGAAAGATCACGTACAATTGCCTACAAGAAAAGAAGGATGATAATTGTTCTGAAGAACAAGTGGCGACAATTCAAGATTCACTCTAATAATCCAAATGAAGAATAATTACTAGAATGCGATGTCAAAGACCTGAAGGGAAGTCTGTAGTATATTCCATATGGATCTGCAAGATCTAGCATGCAGTAGATGGCAACATCATGGGATACACGATTCGTAGCATGAGGCTTCTCATGGAAAGAAGGCATATAGTATGAAGAGACATTTGCAGCCATTGGAAGTGAAGACACATTACAGGCAGAATCATGTGTGCAAATTAATGAAGGCCTTGTTCGAGCTTAGAAGGAACCCATGGTATAACACATACATGAGGAGCTTGAAGATCACCTAGAGTGATGAAGATATTAACCTTTTCTACAAGGTTGAAGATGAAAGGCTATAGAGGATGATAAGCTCACAGATGGGTGCAAGAAGAACTTTTGAATAGGTTCAAGATAGAGGATCTTGGTATCCAATGACCCTAGATGGATACATAAAATATTAGTAGTAGAGGAAGCTACTTGTCACTCCAGTACAGAATGTTTCAACACATAGAGTACAAAATATAGAGGGAGTATGATGCTCCAATTCAGAGGAAGTGACTATAGAAGATCCTGAGGTTCGACATGATGCGACAGGATGGACAACTTACTGATGACTCTAGGATTTACTGAGAGTAAAGCAGATTCCAATATTTACTTCAAAATTGAAGGTGAAAGACCAGTGATGCTCCTGTTATATGTCGATGAATTGTTCCTGATAGAAAAGAGTAACTCATTAAAGTTTCAAGAAGGAGACTTGCTGCTGAGCTCGAGATGAAGGACTTGGATATGATGCACCACTTTCTAGGCATGGAGGTGTGGCAAAATGTGGATGGAATCTCCCCGGGACAAGGGAAGTATGCAGTAGAGATCCTCAAGAGGTTTAGGATGATGGACTCCAAGGCCATGACCACACCTATGGCATCGAACCTAAAGCTATTGAGTGTTGCTTCATCAGAGTCGGTTGATGCCACAATCTATCGTCAGATGATTTGTTCCTTAATGTACCTGATGAATACGAGACTAGATATTTGCTTTCTTGTGAACACATTGAGACATCTTCACCTATTGTTGCAAAGCATGCAGTGAGGTACTTGAAGGGTACAGTTGAGGATGCGCTCAAGTATGAAGCGAATCAGAAGACTAACCTGGAGGCCTATGTGGATTCAGATTGGGTAGGCAGTGCCATTGATAGGAAGAGCACTTTGGGGTGCTGCTTTAGTATGGGATTAGGTGTTATTGGCCCGGGGAAAGGGGCATAAGAAGGAAATTTGCATGCATAGCCAAGGAAAATACATCGTGCACATGATAGAAGAAAAGGAATAGTGTGAAGGAAGGAAACGGTCTGTGAAGGAAGAGCAGAGAAGTGCACGGCAAAGGAAAGGCAAGCGTGGAAGCGCACACGGGGGGAACGACCAGAAAGAAACAGGGAGGTCATGGGTGCAGAAGCCGGCTTAAGTCTACGGATGCCACATGAGTGAAAGCACACTGTAAGTAAGGTCGTTAGTGCCTCATGTTGAGTCATGATTACCACAACTGTAGCCTGGGGGGTGGATGATGGTGACAGTTAATAGGTTTCTTGTAAGCAGTCAACTGAGTGTGGTCATGTAAAATATTATAAATAGGAGAGATGTAATAGTTAGAGGGTTGGTGTTTTTTAGTCATAACTACAGAATGGATTTGATAGATGAGATTTGTATACAATTGCAGAGAGCAGATCTAGAAGAGAGGTAATTAGAATAGTTGAAGGAGAAAGCTCTGCTAGAGTAGTGCAGATGCTAGGAGAGTCGACCCAGGCTGTGTGTGTATCTGTAGGTAGTAGGAGTAGAGTAGAAGAGTGAACCAGAGAGCATAAGAGCTATGAGTCTGAACTTAAAGACATATCTCAAGATTAGTCTAGACCCCGCAGACTGCAAGGTGCTATATCCTTTCTCATGCTAGATGAAGAGCACCTTGGTGGTTTTTCCCGGATGGGTTTCCACATTATTTCTTGTGTCCAAATGAATGATTGATGTGGTGAATGTTTTTGTGATGGATTAATAGTTGATTTCCATATAATGTTAATTGTCGTTAAGTTCCTATTGGTTCTTGCAATTGGTAGATGGATGAACACAAGAAATTGGATAAGGGAACTGTCATAGGAATGGGTCGCACCGTTTGTGGAGTGGATATACTATGTAAGAGCTAGAAGTAATATGGAAGGTATTAAGAAGAGATCTTCTAGGGGAGTTTTGGGGATGAGTTATGCACTGGATTCTTGAGAAGCGAAAGAAGGTTTCGGTCAGGGAAGAGGATAAAGGTAAAAGGAGGAAGGAGGGCCTATAGCTTGCCGAGGGAGGGAGAACATGGATGTGAATCATACCTAGATGAAGGATCCTATGACGAGTATATGAGTTGGTAGGGCCTACCAACTCATGAGGGAGAAAATGAAATATGCATATTTAATGAAGATGGAAGAGCAAGTGAAGATTGAACAGAACCCCCCTTAGTTCCAGGCTCCTCCCCAGTTTCAGGGTGCACCGCAATTCCCATCCCCGCAGTAGTTTCAAATGGCACCCCAGTTTCAGAATACGACCCCATATAGCTTGTAAAAACAGTAGTACTAGCAACCACAACACCTATTACAACCACCTCAAAGGGGGGGTGGCAATTTCAGGGGCCGACGAGGAGGAGGATTTGGCTGGGGAAGAGGGCCAGTTGTATGCTACAATTGTGGAGTACTGGGGAATTATTCCAGGGAATTCCTAGAACCTACAAGGACTTTCTCATATTGCATATAGGATCACAATGTGGAGCAATCCCCATAGCTCATTTATCGATGGAAATCCTGGACACTTGGACCAGCCAACTTGGTACCAAACCCTGCACCAAATCCTCCGTCGAATGCTCCCAATTTGAATGCCAATATCAATATACAGATGATAGTCACTGAACCATGAGAACCCGATGTGGCATTAGTCATGAGGGGAGGTGCTATGACGGGTGCAGACAAAGCCACATAGACATATCCTGCGATGCATGCGCAACCCCAGGTGCGACCTGTCGCAAAGAAGAAGTGCCAATTGAAATTCAAGAGAAAAAGCACATGTTCATGGATGTGTGTCCAAAGTTCATCAGCGTAGAACAAACATCTACCTCAAGCTAAGTGAAAGACATGCCTAAAAGATTCCAAAAGATATTTGAACAATGAAGTATGGATAAAACTGTAGATAAGGTTAGTAAACTTAAACCTTTCTTGTCAAGTTGTTTAGCACTAATTAAGGATAAGGAAGCAATTGTAGAACTAGAAGCACTCATTGAGACACTTCCAGAGGGAGACCCTCCACAAAATAAGGTTAACAGTATCAAGACCAATCTCAAGACAAGACACGAACTCAGGATGACCACGCAAATTGGTGACTATGATATGGACTATATCATTCTTAACTTGGGATCCAATGTCAACATTTTAGTGCGCCAAATGTGGGAAATAATGGGCAATCCACCCTTAGAATGGTCCCCCATTCAATTAAGGCTTGCAAATCAAGAAAAGGTCATCCCTATTGGCAGGGTCAAGTTCAAGTGGACATTGAAGGATTACACACTTTTGCTGACTTCGAAGTCATAGACATAGTAAACAATACCACCCCATACCCTGCACTGCTTGGGATTGATTGGGCAATGGAAAACCAAATGATCATAAATTTCAAAAGAAGGATCCTATCATTTGAAGATGATGAGATGCAGGTCATTGCACCCTTTGACCTACTAGAAGGACCGAGTTATGTTGAATCGGTATTCAATGAAGGGCATGGTGACCACCTAGACACCATATACAATATAACCACCCTTTGGGAAGACTATATTAATCCTACTACAGATGGTAACCTAAGTTGGAAATGTGAGAGTTCATGTACATCAGACTCAGGAGAGGCACTGGAGAAGTGGTAGAACCGATTGCATGAAGTCTCATCGAGAAAATGTGCCAAGATAACTAAGTCTGTCAGATGAGTAGGAAATCAGTTGCGACCACTACCCACATATGAAGGACTACCTAACTTGGAAGCGTTCTTGATTGAATTTGAAGAACTGGTAACAGAACCACAATGACTGTCTACACTAGACTTTGCATTAAAAGCTACGCCCACACGATAGTGGGGTACGCATAAGAGCACCATAATTGAATGGCCACAATGCAAAAGGCTGCTAGAAGTAAGGTTCAGAGAAGAAATTACAACTATAACCCAAATATATACAGGGTTATCCAATCTTGTCGAACATTTGGAACAAAGTTCCACAGCATTGTCGAACTACCCTTGCCAGGAGTGGGTTCATCATTTCATCCATACTCTTGAGATGGCACCAAGAGGTTGGTATACATCTATGGAGATGCACCAGGAGACAAGGGAATGGGAAGAAGTTGTGCATAAATTCACTTATTCATTCCAGTTTGTGGATGAACAACCTACATTTGATATTGCACTGAAAACTATTAAGAAAAAAATATTTGCCGAGATCCCACTGGATATTGTGTATTCTCAACCTTGTGCTGTGCATTCCCACCAATGCGGTGAAACAATCCAACATTGGATGACGTGATAATATAATATCTCCGGACGATGATCCGAGCAACATCAATATTCCCGAATCGGAAGGATCACGTGAGGTAGAAGGAAGCGACATTTCCGGTGAACAGTTCATTAAGCCGCTAAAGATTAAAAAAGTCAACATAAGATTGGAGGACAACCCGAAATTTGCCAACATCAGAGACTACTGGGATGAAGAAACAGTAGCCAAAATCACCGATCTATTACATGAATTTTAGGACCTATTCTCGAGAAATTTCAGGGAGATGAAGGGAATAGTAGGAGATTTGGGTGAAATGAAAATTCCACTCAAACCCGATGCAAGGCTAGTGAAACATCGGCCATACAGATTAAATCCACTCTATAAGGAGAAAGTAAAAGCAGAACTAGATCGCATGTTGGAGGCAGGAATTATTGAACCGATTGAAGAATCAGAATGGATTAGCCCCATATTCATCCAGAACAAAAAGGCGATAGGTGAAGTCAGAATCTGTGTCAACCTAAGAAAACTAAATGATGCCTGCTTGCATGATCCATTTCCTACACCCTTCACGGATGAGGTTTTGGAAAGCATTGGTGGACAAGAAATGTACTCATTCATAGACAGGTTATCATGATACCATCAGGTATGAATTGCACAGGAATATCGACATAAGACATCTTTTGTAACAAAATGGGGATGCTACCAATACACGGTAATGCCCTTTGGCCTTAAAAATGCCCATGCAATTTTCTCTAGAATAGTAGTATCTGCTTTTAAAGATTTCATTCATAAGTTTCTTGAAGTATAATTTGATGAATGGATGGTCTTTGTTTTGGTAAGAGACCATATTGCAAATTTGTGCATGATGCTGGAGAGGTGTCTCCAGTATAAAATTGCACTGAACTTGAGAAAAATGTATCTTTTGTGCACCTTTCGGTGTACTACTGGGCCATGTAGTATGCCGTGATGGAATCTTGGTTGACCCCATGAAGGTAGCAATTATCTTGGACTTTCCTCCGCCCATATCAGTCACACAACTCAAGTCTACATTGGGACACACTGAGGATTATCGAAAATTCATAAGAGGGTATGCAGAGATAACTGTCCCAATGGAGAAACTGTTAAAAAAAGATGCCAAGTTCCAATGGAATGAAAGATTCTAGGAGAGTCTGGACAAACTAAAGGGTAAAATGGTTGCTGCAACAACATTAATATTTCCAAATTGGAAAAAATAATTCCATGTGCATGTTGATGCCTCATCGATTGCACTGGGAATAGTGTTAACCCAAACAGGAGAGGGCGCAATTGACCACCCGATCACATTTTCTAGTAGGAAACTATCAATGGTAGAGAAAAATTATACCAAAATTGAAATAGAAGGGCTTGCAATGGTCTACGTGCTACAAACAATTAGACATTATCAATTGGGTGGACACTTCAAAATGTTCACTGATCATTCTGCACTAAAATACCTGGTCAATAAGCCAGTGTTGCGGGGGAAAATATGTCAGTGGCTCCTCCTATTTCAAGAATTTGACTTTGAAGTCATTGTGAAGCCAGGACGACTAAATGTTGGGACTGACCACTTATCACGAATTGAAAGTGGGGAGGAACCCACCGGCCTAGAGGACAATTTACCGGATGCACAGCTATTTGCTATAGATATTTTTGATAAATAATTCAATGCGATTATACACTTACTTAATACCGGGTATGCACCTGGAGATTATTCAATGTGGCAAAAGAAACAACTAGTTGTCAAGGCCTTAGACTACACGCTGATAGCGGGACAACTCTATAAGTTGGAACCAGATGAAATACTGCAAAGATGTGTCTTTGAGCATGAAAGACAATGGGTAATGGCAGAGACAAATGCGGGTGTCTTAGAAGGACACTATGCCAGGAAAGAAATAGTGCGCAATATTTTTCAAGCCAGACTGTAGTGGCCAATGATACATATGGATACAAGAAAATACTATTGTAATTGTGATAAGTGTCAAAGAACGGGGAAACCATCGCAACGTGATGAAATGCCACTTGTGCCACAAATTACACTACATGCCTTTGATAAATGGGCAATGGATTTTGTTGGCCCTATCAGTCCATTGGGAAAATGAACTGGTGCGTGTTATATTATCACTACTACAGATTACTTGACAAGATGGGCAGAGGCCGCGCCTGTAAAAGATTACACTGTTGCAACTGCGGCCCATTTCCTCTTTGAGAACGTCGTCACAAGATTTGGTTGTCCCAAAATCCTCATCAGTGACCAAGGCACACATTTTGTAAATTAGCTAATTATTGAACTGACTGTAGAATTCCAAATTCAACACAAGAAAACAACGCCCTACCATCCTCAAGCAAATGGAACTATCGAGGCATTCAACAAGGTACTTGAGAATGCGTTGACCAAATTATGCAATGTGTGCAGAGATGATTGGGACCAGAAAGTATCAGCAGTATTATGGGCCTATAGAACAACATGCAAACGACTAACTCGATACACCCCTTTTCATTTAGTCTATGGACAAGAATCAGTTGTGCCCATGGAATTTATTGTCCCGAGCCTACGCATCGCTGCAATCATGGAGATGATAGATACCGGCACTGTAGAATAGAGGCTGGTGTAGCTGGTTCAAATGGAAGAAGACCATTTTATTGCAGGCTTCCATCAAAATGTGGAAAAGCAGTGACAGAAATCCTGGCATGACTGCCACATCACAACAAAGCATTTCAAGGTTACTAGACTTGTTCTGATGTATGATAGTAAGTTTCTCAAGCATCCAAGTAAGCTCAAAATGCATTGGTTAGGTCCACACGTAGTTGCACATATTACTGAAGCAGGCATAGTAAAACTACATAAGATAGATGGAACACTAGTAGCGGGCATGATCAATGGCATTCGATTAAAACCCTATCGCGACGAATACGACATGGCCCTATAAAGCTAGGATGCAAAAAAAAAATGTGTGATAGATTTTTTTCACAACACAGCTGGCCAAAAGTGACAAATAGCTAGCAAACACTAACAAATGGTAAGGGTAGCATAAATTTGAAAAAGATATGGCACCGCTAAATGTTCAAGTAGCATTAAAGCGGCAGGCCCAGGGAAAATGGCGACGAACGTGTGGATCCCATATGGTAAAGTGCCTTAACTTCCCTACAAATACAAAATGGAGCTTGAGCGAGCAAAGGACGAGCCCATGTGATCCACCAGAGGGTTCTTCACTCTACCCAGTCAGCTCAAAGACTCCCCGCCTATAAGCCGTCAATATCTTCCAATGTAAACTTCTACATTCCTTTAACAAAAAACATATATAGAAAGAGCCGAGGCCACTGCACAGACCGAGCCATCCTTCAAAGCCAAAGACCTTACTTCATAAAATATTCCAGCCATAGTGAGCACTCCAATAAGGGAACCTTGAGTCATTTTAGCCGCCAAAGAAGATGAAGAATACTCAGGCAAAGTCAAAGGTAGTCCCAATTCCTAGGATAGTAAAAAATCCACTACAGAGTCTCTCGCATCCATCGCAAGCAGAAAGTCAACTCACACAGGTAACCACCTCCCGACCATTAGTGCAACTAGCGGGAGCACAAGGAGTTCTCCCTATGCAAGCTTTGAATACTGACCCCCCAAGTTCCTCTGGCCATTGGGAAAAAATACCTAAAGCTCATAGAGCCGACCCAGTTCAGCCATAATCACCAGAATAAGAACTTACTTCTGCCCTATGTACTGTTGAGAAAGCCTGGTGCTGAAGCAGTAACGGTGAACATTCTCAACCTGCTAAAAGAACCCACTATTCCAGACAGTGGCCCAAAACCCCAGGATGACCCAAAACCCCAGGATCCCATATTGCCCAAGCTCCAGGAATTAAATTTTGAAGATTATGATAGTCAGAAGCTAGACATCTCCAGAGATCAATTCATGGAGGTAAAAGACAGCCAACCACTGGACGCAGATGTTGTCTCTGCACTAGAGTATGCGCGTGGATTGCAGCAGTCTGGTATATTAAACCTACTCCTTATGCCCCACTTTGGCCGCTCTGGACTCGTCGGCATGTATATTAAGCAACTGCTTGTGTGCTTCCATGGTGGCTACCTTTGGCTGAACAAATCATATGAGGTGACGATGACTCGATCTCGGAAATTATCGGTCTACTGCGGAAGGGAATAGACCTGGGCCTGTACTTGTCTAATGAGGGGGAAAAGATAGACAAGAATGATATGAAAACTAAATATCATCTCATCCATGGTGGAAAGGGTTTTCTCATCAGCTCCATTGAGGATAGTGCGGTACAAGTAGTAGCAAAGATATTGTGTAGCAAGGTCCTGCGCAAAATGAGGTTGACTGAATGCATGGCTGCAATAGTAGAACTCATGGAAAAATGTGCACAGGGGGTGCACATTAATTGGTCCCAGCTCCTCTTGAACGAACTATTGGACTATGCACGAGAAGCACAGGAACAACCCACAACTAAGTTTATCTTCTCCTAGATTTTAATTTTAATTTCTTTTGTAGTATGGGCTCCACCACCAGGATATCAGCCCAAGGATATCCCCCTATATATTCTTGGCAGGCCTTACCAGAACCTCTGGGACCATAAGGACAAAAAGCACACAAATGATGCCATAATTTTATTTTTCCTACAGGGAGAAAGGCTCCGTCAAATAGTGCGCGTGTAGTACCGGTTGACTCCTGCAATGGTTGCAAAGTACCCATTCATTCAATTCCATGCAACACACCACAACATCATCTTGCAACCATGAGTGGCCCCAAATAATCAAGCCCTTACAACATTCTTCATCCTCAGGGATGCAGACATTGAGTGAGAAATCAAAGAGTGGCCTCATGAATGGCTTACCTATCAGGAGAAGGTACCTACACGATAGTAAGTCCCGCAGGAGAATCCATCAGAGAACCCACGCTAGCATGGCCCCAGTACTAGTATGTAGGAGCCCTAGGATGACCCCCAAGAAGATGAAGTGGAAGATGAGCATGATCTACCCAACGACAACCTAGACGACCTCACTATAAGTGATGATTTGAGTGCTGAGCAAGCCCAGAAAAAGAGGGGAAAGCAGCCCATGCAAGAGGAGAAAGATGAAGACACATTGATATTTCCATATAGAAAGAGGCAGAAGGTTAACCAGCCCTATGTCAGAGACATACCGGACGTGGACTTGACCCTTCTACGTGATGCTGTCGCCGAAGTAGCAGAGAAAACTTTGGGACAGCTCGTGACTAGGAAAACCAATTGGACAGCCACCGACACCACAAAGGTTAACCAACTCGTGTGGACTATCACTGTAGAAGGAGCAAGTCGACATAAGTCAACTTGAACAAAGATCGACTTGGTCGATCAACTGACTAAGTCGATGGGCCGACTTAGTCGATCAGCCGACTAAGTCGGTCGGTCGACTAAACCAGAAGATTAGGTCGGCTAACTAAAAGTCATGTCGGTTCACCGAACCAACAGGTAGTTATTTTGTAACTATTTGTAAATTGTATATATTAGGCTGTTGAGCCAAACGAGAACTCGGTTTAGGTCTTTGCCTTGTATGAACTCATTGGAATAGTATAATCTGTTTATCTTACCTGTTCTTGTCTCTTGTCTCTGCTTTATATTTATGTATTTTTTAGTATGTATTATTAGTAACCTTATGTGATCTGTGAGATTACAACATTGGTTCCGTTGTCAGTAGTACATGACTAAAATATATGCTCACATATGATACCAGAGCAGGAGATTAAGGACTGGTGGGAACGTAAAATTGCAAACTATCTGCAAAATTACGCACGGAGGAACAAATTAATAGTCGCTGAGGCAAAAGAAAGTTTTTTCACTGAGACACATGAAACGTTCGTCGAATCAGTGCCCCAACTCTTGAAGCAACTTTTGGATGAGAAAGCCAGACGCAACTAAAGAACAACAGTTGTTGGAAAAACTGATCCGAGGAGGCCGAACAAATTTGTCGGAGTGGTTTGAGAAAATCGCCGACGAATTCTGTGAGGAACAAGCAGTCGAAGATAGAACTTCAGTGGAAACTGTCAAAGAGAAATTTTACACAGATTTCACCGAACAATTTTTGTGTTCCCTACTGACCTTGCTGTTCAAATTCTTGATCGAGAAGGGAGCAAGACACATTTTCGAACCTTGTCCACCACTGTGCGAACAACCATCAAACACTAACTGGGCGGAGAAACAGAGGAAGTTGGAGAAATTCATTGCAGAAAGGGAGTGGGAATACTTCCTAAGCAAATAGATAGAACTATCTGGGATTTCTAAAAGCGTCGGGTATGCTATGGGGGGGTAGCTGGTCATGTGTTGGAGATAGAGTATAGTGGATCCTAGTCGACCCAGACCAGACAGTAGGCACCAGTAATGAAAAGTCGACCGAAGAGGACTGCACGAGACTAGTATTGTATGAAAGTATGTCAGACATCCAGAAGATCGAAAGGGACGAAAGATACCAGAGAAGGGAAGCAAGACGTGAAAGAGCCTTAGAGCAGCACAGAGGACAAAAACCTAGGGAGAACGACAAGGAAGAGAATCTGCCAGATTCGGGTCATGACCGACATGAAGAACGCGTGGAGCAAGAAGCATTCCCTACAGAAGAGGAAGTGTGGATATAGCAGCCAGAATCTCTCCAACTAAGAGCTCCTAGTGAAGGAACGACCCTTTCCCTATTGAATCCGCGTACTAGAATACAGATTATTGTCGAAGACGACCTCCAACTACGAGCTGGTGACTTCAGTATATGGAGCTGACTAGGTGACAAAACATACATTGGTTGACACCTTATTATACGTCGACCACTGGAAGGAAAATGGGTGACATTTCAAGTGGCACCCTCCCTTCGCAGTATCCACTTGCTCTTACCGACACATGAAGGAGCGCCCCTCCTGCCAAGTACATCTTTAGAAGAAATTGAACAATCAGACCTATGAACACAAAGTTGTAGTAGACCATCGACATCAGAAGTTGACATTAACCGACTGCAAGTTGACGAAGACTCGACGCCTGACGGGAGCACAAGTTTCGTCGACCAAAATTATGCAGGAACGACTACATCAATAACCCCACCACTTTCACCACCACCCCCACCTCCACCGCTGCCAAATTCTAAGAGCAGTGAAAGTGATTTCGACATGGGTCATGGATCAGCTCACATTCCTCTTTATGAGGGAGATGAAGACCCCAAATGACATTGGTTCGTCTGCGAGTCCACCTGGGAAGCCAACCAGGTTATAGATGAAGACCGACAAATGGCACAGTTCGTAGGAGCCTTAAGGAAAAGGGCCTTGACATGGTACATGACCTTTTTAGAAAAGAAACCCAGAGCAACAGAAGCCAAGATTAAGGCACAGTTCTTGTCATTTTTCAAAACCCCAGATGCTAAGCACCTGGCCGCCAAGAAGCTCAAAACTACATCACAAAAGCCAGGGGAGACAGTTCGTGACTACGATAAATGTTGGAAGGACCTACTAAGCCAGCTAGATTATGTTATTGATGAACAGTTACTAATTCAATGGTTCCTTGCAGGATTATCGTAGAAAGTACATCGACACATCAGTCTGGAGACGTTCAAAACATATGAAGATGTGCTCACAAAATCTCTTCAGGTGGAGATGGACGAAGACATACCTGCTTACCCCATGGACCACAGATTAGAGGAACAACTCAAGAACGTGCAGAAGTCTTTGAAGGAACTAACCCTCAAGAATCAGGAAATCTGGTGTACCAAATGCTCGACGGCCGGTCACTCGAAGGATAACTGTAGACAAGAATATAGCCAACAAGACGTCCACTTTGTACAAACTAAATCATTTTGCAACATTTGCCAGGAACACGGTGATCACTCTACAAAAGATTGTCCATTTAACATGAAGAACAGAAAGGCTTCCTGGTGCGCCATTTGTGAGACCAAAAGTCATAACACTGCTGACTGTCAGTTAAACCTGAAGAACCGAAAAAACTATCAGGTGGTCTACCAAACGAATGCAGTAGCGTAAAAAAATGAGCAAATCAATCCAACAAACAATCAGAACAGACAAAGATATGACGGACAATGATATGAGCACCGGTACGACAATCGACGCCAAGGTTATGGAGGAAGAGGTCGATTCCCTGGGAATCGCGACATACGATCGTGTCGATCCACTCAGTGCTTCAGATGCTATAAAGAAGGTTACCGATACACATACTGTCCATACAAGGACATAACTGATCTTAAATTCTGTACACACTGTGGTGTAGGCAATCACTCGTTAGAGGATTGTCCTACTATGATAGAGAAAATCAATACAAAGAAAAATGTTAATGTCTTGTCTTGTGCACAAAAGCATGATGTAATAACTACTAAAAATTTACATATTGTCACTCGACAAGGCACAAAAACAGGGTCTGATAACCCTCAAATTAGTAAGATTAAAAACACAAATGTTTATCCTGACCCTATGAAGGAAAAACACACATATCAGGAAGCAACCCACATATTTCACGACATTGCACGACAAGAGGACATCATTAACAGTTGACTTAACATAATACAACAATTAATCCAACTCGCTCAAATAGACAAATCCGTAGCTCAGTTCATTGACTTACTGCATGAAATAAAAAGTAACAACCTTGGAAAACAAACTAAGAACATCTGCAGCTTGAACCAAAAAGACAAAAATTATGTCGACCCACTTGTCGAACTGGAAATCGAAGGTTACCACATCCGACAAGTAGTGCTCGACTTCGGGTCCCAAGTAAATATCATGACCCGGGATACATGGGAAAAGATGGGAATACCTTGACTCTATGAGTCAGGCATTTATCTAAAACTCGCCGACCAAGGCCTCATTGAACCCATTGGGGTTTGGAAAGATGTTTACATGACCATCAAAGGAATCTTGACTAAGGTTGATTTTGAAATTATTAACCCAAAAGAAGGATCTATCTCCTTCCCAGCGCTAGTCGATCGACCTTAGGGACGGAAGATGAAAGCATCCATCTCCTTAGACAAGGAATGAATCAAGTTAAAAGGAAATGATCAAAAGGTCATTGTACCCATTCATCCATCCCAAGGAGAGCCTTGGACTGAACCGATTGATGAGGAAGTCGATATCAGACAACTTTACCAGATCCACAACAATACAGACTATACAGAACCAAACATCTATGGAGAACTTAACTTAGGTAACCAAGACTCCATTGGTTATAACTCAGATGCTGAATTATATGACTAGGAGATGGAAAATTATGAAACACAAGCAAGAGGTTGTTGGTCTATACAAAAAGTACAGAAAAAACCCACCCGATAGTGCTTCATAGTATCAATTATCCCCAAAATATTTGAAAAGAAAGTCAGGGAACGCCCTACCTTACAACCAACCAACTTAAACACTACACAACTAACCAGGTATAAGGAGAGGGAATCCATAGTCATGCATGTCGAACAGGTATCTAAAAATATTGGATAGCATGGCTAACTCCAAATCTTAGTTGAAACGTTTATAGGTCAAGCAGCTAGATGGTGGGATACCCATCAGTCGAAACTACAGACCTAGAAAACTGCTTCGACTTACTTTGTCGAGAGGTTTGGTGGAAAGAAGTTAACCCAGCAAGCCCAGATCCCTACCTTTACGTAAGGTCAAAACCTAGAACAACATACCAAAACTTGTGAAACGGAGTGGAGGAGACTTGGATATAAAGATGAGAGAGCCTGGCCACATTTGTTCCCTTCAACCCTAGCCGATTTACCCAATAAATGGTATAAGATGGAGGAAGATAGAGGTGAAACCTTCTTCTGGCATGAACTGAGGGAAATTTTTATTAAAGACTTCAAATTCACACCTCAACAAGAAAAATTGGCTGAAACAACACAGCAAATCAAACAGTTTCTCCAACCGACCGAAAAACAACCCTACCAAGACCATCGACAGATCAAGGGCTGTAACAACATACAAACTGAGTCAAAACCATAGTCGACCCATTTACACTTAGAAAATGAACACACATAAGGCAAGAGCTTCAGATGGAAATCCGACCACATTGAAAGAACCAAACCTATCCACTCAATCCTGAAAGTCGAGACCACTGACAAACCAGATCTTGATAGAATGACTGCAGCCGATTTCCCTGCCACCTTCTCATATTTCAAAGAAGGGAGTCAACCGATTAATGAAGCTAAAGCACCCAAGTGGCTAGATTCCAAAGTGAAAAATAAAGAGGTCGACATTTTAAACGATGACCGACCAAAAATAGCGAAGATTGGTGACTACTGGAATGACCAACAAACCACCGAAAGAGTGAACTCACTTAGAGAATTCCAGGATGTCTTTGCTAGGGACTATAAAGACTTAAAAGGCTCAGTATAAGAATTGGGAGAAATGAAAATTGATACTAAACCTGATGTTCGACCTGTTAAGAAAAGACCTTATAAACTAGCTCACAAATACAAGGAGATATTAAAAAGGAAATCGACAACATGTTAGCAGTAGGGATCATTTACCCTATCGACTAGTTGGAATGGGCAAGTCCCATGGTTGTACAACCCAAGAAACATGACCCGACAAGCTTAAGAATTTGTGTCGACTTTAGGGAGCTCAACAAAGTCACACTAACAGACCCATTCCCCACCCCTTATGTTGATGAAATCTTGAATGAAGTTGCAGGCCATGAATGCTACTCATTTATAGATGGATTTTCAGGCTATAACCAAGTACCCATAGCAAAAGAAGATCAAAAGAAAACAACATTTGTCTGTGAATTTGGCTCCTTTGCTTACAGAGTTATGCCTTTGGGGTTAAAGAATGCACCTGCAGTGTTTTCTCGAATTGTTGTCAAGACATTACAAGAATACATATATAAGACCATGGCAGTATACTTCGATGATTGGACAATATACTCCACCTTAAAATATCACTACAAATGGCTCCGACTTATGCTGGAGAGATGTCGACAGATTCAACTCTCCCTGAACATTAAGAAATGTATCTTTATGACTCCCATAGGCATACTCTTAGGGAATATTGTCTGTAAAGATGGTATCAAGGTTGACTTTGCAAAAATTAAAATTATCCTCGACCTGAAACCACCAATAAACCCCAAACAAGTCAGGGTGCTACTGGGCCATACATGCTATTATAGAAAATTCATAAGACACTATTCAGATATGACCTATCCTCTAGAAGAACTACTAAAGGAATATCAAGAGTTTAAGTGGACCGAGGAATGCCAAATCTCCTTCGACAAATTGAAAAGGAAACTAGTCGAAGCCCCCATTCTAAAATTTCCAAACTGGTCGACCAAGTTTCATGTGCATATTGATGCATCAAGAATAGCAATCGGAACAATCCTAACTCAACCAGGGGATGATGGGATGGATTACCCTATAGTTTACAGCAGTCGAAAACTAAATAAGGCTGAAAGAAACTATTCGACCACTGAAAGGGAAGCCCTAGGTATGGTATTTTCCCTCCAAAAGTATCGACATTACCTCTTGGCAAATCCCTTCACATTTTATACCGACCATCAAGCCTTGAGATACCTTGTCAATAAACCACTTCATCATGGGAGAATTTGTCGCTGGTTACTTCTTTTTCAAGAATTTGAGTTTGAAGTCATTGTCCAACCAGGAAAACTAAATGTCGGGCCCGACCATCTATCTCGCATAGACACAGGGGAGGAACCAACCGGAGTCAACGACGACTTATCAGATGCCCATTTATTTCGCATAGAAGCAGTGCCAGAAGAACTAGAAGAAATTGCTCAGTTCTTAGAAACCGACAAGGCACCAGAAGGTATGAATACTAAGAAAAAACAAATCCTAGCTATGAAAGATGCACCCTACAGCCTCATCAATGGATTTCTATACAAAATGGGCTTAGACGACATCCTTCGAAGATGTGTACTCGAACATGAGCGAGACCAAATCATGCATGAAGCACACTATGGACCTGCAGGAGGACACTTTCAAGCAGACACAACTACCAAGAAAATCCAACAATCAGGATTATGGTGGTCGACACTCCACAGAGATTGCAAAAGTTTTGTCAGTCGATGTGACAGATGTCAATGACTTAGTCAACCCCTGCCGAGCACAGAAATTCCCCTGATATTAGTAAAACCTAGTCTCACATTTGAAATCTAGGCTATAGACTTCATAGGACCATTTCCTATCCCATCCAAAAGGTCAGGTGCAAGATATATTATCACTGCAGTAGAATATGTCACTAAATGGGCAGAAGCTGAACCCGTCGATACATGTTCAAGTGAGGTAGCCGCTAAGTTTATCAGAAAAAACATCATTACTAGATTTTGATGCCCACTAACATTGATCAGTGACCAAGGAACACATTTTATTAACAAAACTATCAAACACTTGATCGACCAATTCCACATCGAACACCGATGAAGTACAACATACCATCCTCAGTCGAATGGTGCAATTGAAGCTTTCAATAAAACATTAACAAAAGGGTTAACCAAAATATGTAGTATCAACAAGGACGACTGGGATGAGAAAATCCTTACGGTCTTATGGGCGTATAGGACAACCTATAAACGGTCGACCGACCAAACCCCCTTTCGACTAGTGTACGGACAAGAAGCAGTCGTCCCCCTACATTTTCGACAGTAGACACCTCTTATTGCACAACTACTACACGTCGATGTCGAACATGCAAGAAAGGACAGACTATTTCAACTCAACAAGCTGGAAGAACACAAAATCATGGCTATACAACACCAAGAAATTCACAAGCAACAACAGAAAGCATGGCACGACCGCAACATCAAAAACAAAAACTTGTCGGTCGGCGACCTTGCCTTACTTTATAATAGTCGAGTCAAAGGAAAACCCAAGAAACTCCACACAGAGTGGATGGGCTCGTACGTTGTCAAAGAGATACACTCCAATGGTTTAGTCCGACTAAAAACATTGCAGGGCCTAGTATTTCAGAAACTCATTAATGGAGCCCGATTAAAATGTTACAAAAACTGAAAAAAACAAAAATCATATAACGACCGTAACCGGCCACCAAAACCCATAAAAAGATAAAAATTCAAAAAAATAAACAACGTAATACACCCCACACAACACCATGACAGGGAATCACTACTTCAACCACCGACATCATCTTCTCCAACCATCTTCATCGACCAGTCGGGTCGACCATTCTCAGCACCGACACCGGTCAATGACCTCGAAAGTCCCATCGCGCATTTATGACCTCGAGCACCGAAAGCAATTCACCATTACTCCACACTCGCATATTGCAGCTGGAACATCAAGTCTGCCATTAATACATCCATTCCCACACACAATCACACCATCGCCTATAAATAAGGGACCGTCGAAGGTTCATTCACCACACCCTTTACATATAGAGCACTCGCACATTCAGTCGACTAAAAACCCAGAAACCTATAGTAACCCTGACCAAAAAGACATAATGGCCCCTAAACAGACCAGAGCAGCGACCAAGGCGAAAGAGCTACAAGATGAGGATACACCCTTGATTCACATATTAAAGAATATCAAAAACGCCAAAGTACAGGAGGGCCCATGGTAGAAAATCTGGGCCGATATCCAAGAGTGGGCCTTCTTCGACAAGAAGATGACCCAAGCGGCCGAAAAATTCCGACGAAGCACCATCTTTAACTATGCCACTGCACCCCTGATGGCAAGCTTTGGTGGGACAAAAGAAGCTGCTGTAAAATTCATCATCAGTCGATACCACAACGGTTGGTTCTACTTTGAACGGTCGATCAACATTACCAGAGATGTCATCTCCAAGCTCATCGGCCTGTCTAACCAAGGGAACCCTGTACCAATCAGAATCAAGGAAGGGTTGGTCCAAGAGCTTATGGGATCGTCGTCTAGGAAAAATTCCAAAGGGTTGATGATCGAGCAGATTGCAACTGAAACACCACAGATTGTGGCCAAAATCATCACCATCACACTTACCTTAGCAAGTCGAAGTAGCGACCTCAAATTGGAAATGTTGGAGGTCGTCGACACAATTGCAACTGACGGTTGAATCTACAGATGGGGATATTATGTCACCGACATGATCAAAACCGTCTGTGAATGATGCCAAGAGATGGGAGGACTCATCAAGTTCCCCTCCTTCATCCTCTGGATTGTCATGTATCACATCTGTCCAGAAGGAAGTCCAGTCTTTTGGGAATCGACAAAGTTCGACATGAACAGGTTTAAACCCTTCTCCCAGAAAGGAACTCCGCATGAGCTAGGACAGGGGAAAGTTTTTCTGGAAAACTGGTTCCAACAATTAAAGGTTCGCACGACTAGATGGAGGGTGCCTCAGAACATCCAACAAAATCTACCTGCGAACTCTCACATCCAGTTGGAGCTCGAACCCCAAAGCCAACGTCCTCGATTACTACCCGACTGTTGATAAAATATTCTGGGAATTGACTCGACAAGCGAAGATAAGAATACCAGTGCCCGAGGAAGCCAAGCAAGTCGAATTCTCAATAGAGGAGCCACTCACTGACCAGGATAAAGAGGAAGACTACGAGCTCAACCTCTACATCAGTACCTTTGTATCAGAGGACATACCGGTCGAGCGCACTGGTTGGGTACAAATAACTATCAAGCCTCTGACTACAAAACAAGCTGACCCACAACCGACAGAACCGCAGCCCCAACCACAGCAGCAAGCAACCCCTCTGGCTCCACCAAGCATCGCCCCAACTCAGGTACCGACGGGTGAAGTTGAGCCTGACAACCCTGAGTATGCTTTATCAAAAGGTATCATTCAGAAATTAGCCACTGAGATAGCCGCCGCTAGAAGGAAACTTAGAGCAAAAAAAGTACAGCAAGGCAAAGGTAAGCGCAAGCTTATCATTGCTGAGTCCTCTGAATATGAAGAAGAGCTAGTAGCTACGGCACTTGACATAATAGAGGATGCAACCACAAACAAAGTACCAGTGGAGACTCAGTTCCAACGGTTTCTTGAAGCAGGAGCCCCTGAAGGTCGACCAAAGAAGGCCAAAACAACTATGATGCCTGAAGACATCGTCAATCTTGTGTCGACCCCTCCACCTCCATCACCGACACCTGTAGTCGAGGAGCAAGCACCGGCACAACAATCGGTCAGCCCCCTCGACTTATACAAAAGCGCGATACCGGAGTCGGTGAAAGAAAAGTTCAACAAGGACACCGAGCTCAAATATTTCTTTGAGATGTTTCCTGAGCTATTCCAACCGGCTCAGAAAATTCACAGAAGGGCTCCTCTCTATGCAGGCAATAGTACCCACCCCACGGTCTATGCACACATGACGTCGACCTTCACACGAAAAACTAACCAAGAAGGCAACGTGATTGGAGAAACACAGTCTACCATGGAATGGAACACATCGACCCACCCACCACCCAACCACCAAAAGTAGACATATCCCCCGACGGAAGTCCACAACGCACTTCCGCCAAACCTATTACCCTCGACCATTCCCCCACTCCATCACCACCGCCGCCATCATCCCCACCACCTCCGCCACCACCTGATCTACAACTAGACCTATCTCAACCGACTACATCCTCACAGCCATAAGCGACCATACCACCTCCCCAGACATAAAAACCATCCATCCCACAAACCCAAGTCCCCCCCTCAACTGTTGCAGGTACCCAGGAGACCGAGCCAGAAAAGCACAAGAAGAAGAAAGAGTATCATACAAAAACTTCCAGCCTATGGATCAGCTTAAAGGATGTAATCTCCTTGACCAACATAGAGGTCAGCCAACTCCTCAAAACCCTGGCCAAAGAAGCAAAGACAAGGGCTGACAGAAAAACAAAGGAACTAACAAATAAAGATACAGAACAGGTCGAGTTTCTCGGAAAATGCAGGACATTAGCTCAGTCCATCATACCAGGCCCTATCAAAGTCGACACAGATAGACCATTGGAAAGAGCATATCAGCTCTTCGAGAGCATTGTGTCGACCATCCAGGCACACCTCCAGGAAACTAAGGAAGAACAGAAGGAAGAGACCACCCGACTACTACTGGCACAGCACACTGCTTTCTCAGAAGCATACAAAGTGCTAGAGGACCATATGGAGGAATCTGTCATCACCAAAGAAGTCTTAAGGGACTGGCCTACTCACTATGGGTAGGTCTATCAGTAGACACACCAGAATCACCAAGGCATTCAGGCTTTGGAGAGCAGGAAGATGACAGAGGCGACACTTAGGCAGACACTAGAAGAACAGATAGTGCTGGAAACCAACAAACTGCAGAAGCTAGAATGGGAAGCACATAAGTGGGTACAACAAGCTCTTCCCAACCTAGAGAAAGTTGACATCATCTACCCATAGATGAAAATACTCATCGACACAGCAGAAGAGCAGAACCAGGTCCTGGGCCCCAACATGGAGAAGATCGCAGAAGTCCCCCTTTCAGAAAAGATGTCGATCCTGTCAAGCTTAACTACATTAACTATTGACATCCAAAAATCTTTGGAGAGCTGGACATAATTTCAACATAGCCTCGTCATCACAGCTCCACCCATTGTTGAGGTTTGTGTCTAGAAAAGACCGACCATTCATCTGCACAGTCCGCCACAATAGCATATTTGGAAGGGTCTGACAAAACAAATATTTTGGTACCTCCCTATTTCTTCAGGGCGAAGAAACGTTTTGTTCGTGGGGGAGGTGTAGAAGGAGCAAGTCGACACAAGTCGACTTGAATGAAGATCAACTTAGTCGATCAACTGACTAAGTCATTGGGCCGACTTAGTCAATCAACGGACTAAGTCGGTCGGCCGACTAAACCAGAAGATTAGGTCGGCTAACTAAAAGTCGTATCGGTTCACTGAACCGACAAGTAGTTATTTTGTAACTGTTTGTAAATTGTATATATTAGGCTATTGAGCCAAACGAGAACTCAGTTCAGTTCTCAGCCTTGTATGAACTCATTGGAATAATATAATCTGTTTATCTTACCTGTTCTTATCTCTTGTCTTTGCTTTATATTTATGTATGTTTTAGTATGTCTTATTAGTAACCTTATGTGATCTGTGAGATTACAACAATCACCGAGGTACGAGACACCATGCAGGATGGAACCCATGGTGTCACCCAATTAGACGCCTTAGCGGCACCAATCATCATCCCACCCCTAACAATAGAAATGCCTACGGAGTCATTGTCTAAGAAAGGCGAAGAGAATGAGGCAAGTCTCCATAACTTGGACACACTGATTTAAAATTTTTCAAATTTAACGTTGCTACAGATATACTCTATTCAACAGACCACTTTAGCATAACTTAGAATTTGTGAAACTATAGCTGCCTCTCAAGAAGCTAAGGCAACCAAGAAATAAAGGGAGTGAAAGCAAGTTATCAACTGCTAGTGCGCAGATCTGGCATCCTAGGCCCAGAGACAGGCTTCGCTAGAACAAGCAATAAAGGAATCAGTGGTGCAACACTTTGATGAAGTAGAAGAGTCTGAGGTCGAACTGGTGGATCAATTGAGATGTCTCTCCAATATGGCTGCAGACCTCTAGAAAGAGATCCAGGAGATGAAAACCAAACCACCACCTGGCACACCCCCGGAAGTGCTGCAGCAAAGGCAACAATCCGCAACTAAAGTGGTTTCCCATCTGAGGGAAGCCAAACACGTCTGTGCAGAGGCAGTTGAGACAATTGCTACAACACAGGAGCAGCTCATCGATGATGCAGTGGAAGAACAACTTTTCTAGCAAGCACGGTAAGCAGATTTACAAATCTTGGCACTAAAATATAAGATTAAGAAGTTATCAATGAAAGAGAAAATCTCTTGGGGCACTCAGCTTAAGGAGCTCCTTGATAAGGCCAGAACCCTGCATGACCAGGAAAGCATGTGAAATAAGGAAAAAACTGAACATCAGGTTGAAGCTGAAAGGATAACAAAGTTAACTCAGCCAGTTCAACAACGCATCCATGAGTTCACTCACGCACTGGCGAGTACCTCATCAAAACAACAAAGCGGTGGCACGGTGTATGAACTTGAGCAGCAGGAAGAAGAAGCTTTCCAGGAGATCAAATGAATTACACCTATTCTGGCCCAATTCCAACAAAACATTGGTAATACAACCCAGCTTCTAAGGACAGATATAGTTGCAATAGAGACCACAGAAGAGCTCCGAGAAGAAACAAGAGAAGAATAATGCAACGCAAATAAGGGAACATAGGAACATGATGCAGAACAAAAAAAGTGTCATCACAAACGCCCAGCCAGACACAGAGCACACTATGGGCATAGAATTATCAGAACATATATAAGAGGAATTCGTATAAGTAAAAAAAAAAAAGAGTAAGGAGAATACTGTGCAAGATAAGATGCATCTAAAAAAAAAATATCTATCTATATTTTTCCAAAAGATACCGCGCAGATCAGGGCGCTCATATGCCCCTTGCTTAGTGGCTCGGGATGAGCCACAAGTGACTGTTGGGGGCTTGTTGGCCTGGGGAAAGGGGCATAAGAAGGAACTTCACGTGCACAGCCAAGGAAAATGCACTGTGTGCGTGATAGAAGCAAAGGAAGAGCGCGAAGGATGGAAACGGCCTGCAAAGGTAGAGCAGAGAAGTGCATGGCAAAGGAAAGGCAAGCACGGAAGCACACACGGGGGGAATGAGTGGAAAGCGACATGGCAGTCATGGATGCAGAAGCCGGATTAAGTTGGCGGATGCCACATGAATGAAAGAAAGCTGTAATTAAGGCCATTAGTGCCTCGTGTTGAGTCATGATTACCACAGCTGTAGCATGGGGGGCGGGTGAAGGTGACAGTTAACAGACTGCCTGTAAGCAGTCGACCCAGTGTGGTCATGTAAAATGTTATAAATAGGATAGATGTAATACTTAGAGGGTTGGATTTTTGTTAGCCATAACTACAAAATGAATTTGATAGACGAGAGCTGTATACAGTTGCAGAGAGAAGATCTAGGAGAGAGGTAATTAGAATATTGGAAGGAGAAATCTCTTCTAGAGTGGTGCAGATGCTAGGAGAGTCGACCTAGGCTCTGTGTGGGTCTGTAGGTAGTAGGAGTAGAGTAGAATAGTGAACCAGAGAGCATGAGAGCTATGAGTGTGAACTTAAAGACATATCTCAAGATCAGTTTGGACCCCACAGACTGCAAGGTGCTATATTCTTTCTCATGCCAGATGAAGAGCACCTTGGTGGTTTTTTTGAGATGGGTTTCCATGTTATTTCTTGTATCCAAATGAATGATTGATGTGGTGAATGTTTGTGTGATGGATTAATAGTTGCTTTCTGTATAATGTTAATTGTGGTTCAGTTCCTGTTGGTTCTTGCAATTGGTGAATGGATGAGATCTTGCTGAATTGATGTTGTATAAATATATCTCTTTTTGTATAATTCATGTTATGAATCCCAACTTAAGTCATAGAGTAGATTGACATGAGTTAGCTATGCCGCACGAGTTGTGCCAGCTGTGAGGGAGAAAGGAAAGTCAGGTTGTGCGCGATGACATACAGTTGTGATCATTCACATAGAATCCATTGCTCCATCTAGCCACTTTGTTGCCTTCGTTGAACTCCTTGGCCGGGATGATTTTAAGGAACCATACTTATTTAAAAGTGTATAAATGTTGGTGAATCTTACCAATTCTTAAAACACAAACTATAAAAATTTTGGTGATATTTTTCAAAAAATATTTTAATTTCTAAGGATTTTATATCGTTTATATAATAAATTGACGATTTTTAGGGTGAAAAAAGTTTACCCCATCAAAATTGGGCGAAACAGGGTTTCAAAAATTGCAAAATCGTGAATAGTTTTTTGGAGAAAACCCCCTACAAATAGACCATGGGATAAATTTAGCCCCTAAAATTATCCCTGCTCCTTGGTTGCGATCCAAGGGACTATGCTTCCCCAACAATCACAAAAACATGGTTCCGAAGGTTACCCATCTATGAGATATCTCGAGTGAGACTGCAACTGCTTCACAAGTGTTGCCAATGGGGCTTTCTCTATCGGGTCGGTATCTCGCGTAGTTGTTGGATAGGCGGGCTGCGTAGAACCTAGGTTGCGTATGTGTGGAAAAATGGCCAACAGGTGTGATCTCTTCATTTAGTATGAAGAAGTATTGCGCGACACTGAGTACATCTGAGGAAAAATATGTTGCCACTTGTTCGGCTATTTGGGAGGTAGTATGTTTCTTTTGAAAACTACTATTTGATTTGATTAATCTGACTTGCATTTTTTGTATGATGTAGAGAGGAGCAGTGAAGCTCTAGCATGTGATCCAGATTGTGATCTCTTGAAAGAGGGAGTTATAGCATAGCCAGTGAGATAGGTTGCTTGAGCATAAAATCCTGGTGAAGCTCATAGGTGTCTCAGACATAAACGATCCTGTAGGTTGTCCTCATATATAATCGGTCTTAGTGAATCTCGCAGGTTATCCTTGGATGTAATCAGCCCTGATGTGATTCTATGCTAAAAATGGATAGAGTGAAGTTTGATTACTTCAGGGAGAAGCTTGGTGTTCTCTAGATCAAGGTTCCCTCCAAGGGGAGGTAATGAGTCCGAGAGCCTTTCTAACATGGTAGGATTGGTTCCTTCTATGGTTAGATATAAGTGCAAGGGCCTTTCTGACATGGTGGTAGGTTGGGCCTCCGATGGTTAGACATAAGTGCAGAGCCTTTTTGACATGGTGGTAGGATGGGCCTCCCATGGTCAAATGTAAGTGCAGAGCCTTTATGACTGGGTCAGATGTAAGTGCAGAGCCTTTTTGACTGGGTCAGATGTAAGTGCAGATCCTTTATAACTGGGTCGAATGTAAGTGAAAATATTTTCTGAGATGGTGGCAGGCTGGGCCTCCCATGGTTGGATGTGACTGATGAGCCTTTCCAACATGGTGGTAGGCTGGGCCTCCCATGGTCAGATGTGAGTGCTGTTCCTTTTTGACATGGTGGCATGTTATACCAAAATCCTATCACCATCATGTGATAAGACATTTGACATACCTACTTGCCTGAATCCTAGCTTCTAGGGTGGAAACTAAATGGTCTTTCATCAATATGTCATACAAATTCCCAGCACTGAGCATGCCCTTTTATCCAGGAGCGGTACCCCTGCTCGCACCACCTTTCATCAGTTGTCCACAAGCGGTGCCACCGCCCATTTCCCTTGCTCCATAGGAAGTTATTACCAGAACCGCTCTATCATAGAAGGAGAAGCGTGGTACCCTGGGTAAAAAGGGAAAAAGAGAAGTTTCTCGAGGCTTCTAGATGATAATCCTCATGTATTTCTTTATCCCTACTGTAGTGGGTCAGTTGAGCTCGACATCCCCCATCCTAAGATCTTGGAGGCCACCTCACCCACTAATTTCTCAACCATCTCTATCCATTAAAGCCCTATAAATATGAGCTCATATCCATGGTTGAGGGGAGAAAATTGAAGGTATTGTTATGCTGTTGGATTGATTCTTGGCCCAAGAGCACCATGTCGAGAGCATATTTGACTTTTGGTTTCAATCTCGTTAAAAAATAAAACCACTCCTTAAGCATAGTTTACACTTTTGGTTTCAATCTTTCATAAAAATGAAACCATGTTTTGAGCAAAGTTCTCATTCTGTGTCAATCTCATTAAAAAATGAAACAACACCTGATCATCATGTCAGGTTCTGACCATCATGTCAATCATTCTTGAGCAAAGTTCCCAGTCTATGTCAAGCTCGTTAAAAAATGAAATGGATCTCCTTAAGCATAGTTTACCCTTTTGGTTTCAAGATTGCATAAAAATGAAACCATGTCTAGAGCAGAGTTTACTTTTCGTTTTAAGGTCGTTAAAAAATAAAACCACTCCTTAAGCATAGTTTACCCTTTTGGTTTCAAGCTTGCATAAAAATGAAATCATGTCGAGAGCATAGTTTACCCTGTGGTTTCAAGCTCGTTAAAAAATAAAACCACTCCTTAAGCATAGTTTACACTTTTGGTTTCAAGCTTGCATAAAAATGAAACCATGTCTAGAGCATAGTTTACACTTTTGGTTTCAAGCTCGTTAAAAAATAAAACCATTCCTTAAGCATAGTTTATGCTTTTGGTTTCAAGCTTGCATAAAAATGAAACTGTGTCTAGAGCATAGTTTACGCTTTTGGTTTCAAGATCGTTAAAAAATAAAACCATTCCTTAAGCATAGTTTATGCTTTTGGTTTCAAGCTTGCATAAAAATGAAACCATATCGAGAGCATAGTTTACCCTTTTGGTTTCAAGCATGCATAAAAATGAAACCATGTCTAGAGCATAGTTTACTTTTGGTTTTAAGCTCGTTAAAAAATAAAACCACTCCTTAGAGCATAGTTTACTTTGGGTTTTAAGCTCGTTAAAAAATAAAACCACTCCTTAAGCATAGTTTACCCTTTTGGTTTCAATCTTGCATAAAAATGAAATCATGTTCCAAGCATAGTTTACTTTTGGTTTTGAGCTTCTTAAAAAATAAAACTACTCCTTAAGCATAGTTTACCTTTTGGTTTCAAGCTTGCATAAAAATGAAATCATGTTCCAAGCATATTTACCTCTTGTTTCAAGCTTGTGTAAAAATGAAACAGATCCCCTTCCCTTGAGTTGAGTCTTCACTTTAGTGTTAGAACTTGAACCTTCTTTTCGCCTACCCAATTCCCATTCTTCCTACCCCCTGGTGAACATTTTCACATTAGTCACCAGGTTTTTAGGTTGGGTATGGAAGAAGAATTGTCCCATGAAATGAAGCTTGGGGGCATGTCGAGCCACTAACAACCATGTTAGGGGTAAGCTTCACTAGAAATCATGCTGGGGGAAAGATTCCAACCTCTATATATCATGTTAATGGGATTTTTCAAGCATAGTTTACCTATTGGTTTCAAGCTTGCGTAAAAATGAAACCAATCCCTGAGCATTCTTTCAACTGATCTTCGAGCTCGTTAAAAATAGTAAGATGGTGTTGAGCTTACTTTTCATTTTTCGTGCTCTGGTTAAAACATGAAAAGTGGTTTGAGCTTAGTTTATTACTTTTTCATTATCTGAATTCAAACATGAAAAAGGTTAATGGAGTTCTCTTTAAACTCTTTTCAGGCTCCCTAAATATGAAAATATTGTCGAGTGATCTTGTCTTCTTCACGCTCGTTAAAGTATTTGAAGATTCGTCCTTCCGACAATAGGTTATCTCTTTTTCGGTTCAGATAGGACTATTTATGAAAAAGGAACACTCCAGCCAATCATGACTAGAAGAGTTCCCTAAGGTATGATTTTATACTTTTCTGGGCCTTAGGGACTAAATCATACGAAAAAGGACCCTTTGGAGTCTCCTTCTGTATATGTTTAGACTCTCTAAATATGAACGATACCGAGTTTTATTTTAGTGGACTCGTTAAATTAAACATTGAGAGACCTGTTTTGGGAATGAACCCCTCCTCTCTCAGGTTCGTAAAACATATGAGTCTGGACTTATCTTCTGACAAGCTATATCGATGTTTGTTACCCTCTTTGAACTTGTAAAACCGAAAAGAGGCACTCATCAATCATGATGGGGGAAATGGGAAGGGAATCATCTTGTAAATAATGGCAGCTGTTTGTCGTTACCTTTGAACATGGCACTTGTCTGCACAATCATGTCAGTCAATTGGGTATTCAGCTGATCTCTGTGACGATCCACTTTCATGAGTCATGTCAATCCTTTGAGTCTTTCAAAAGAGTGCATTGTCCACTATCGCATTGTGTATCTGTCTTATCTAGTCATGCTGCCAAGTCATTTTGTCGTGCCGCCCAATGTTCAAAGGGGATCTGAAGAAGTTTTACCTTTGCAGTCTACACAGTCTTTGTGTCAGTATCTTTGAGTTAGTCATATGGTTACTACATTCACATTATTCCAGAACTATGTTCCGAGTTTCGTGTCGTCGATGTGGGACTCATCATGGCCCTTCTTTGACGAGACTATTCCTGTCGACATCAGCTCATCATCCAGGAAATAGTCTTAGAAACAATATTTAGTACCTTGAGATCTGTATGCCTTAATGACATATTCTCTCACTCTCGACATAGGTTCACATCATTGACCTTTGATTGATATAATCGACTGGGTGTTCGACATCAGGACATCTATTTGCACTCAGTAGATTGTACTAGGGTACCTTGGGAATCATTGACATTAATGGTGATCTCCCTCGCACTTGTTAATGGTTCACATCATTGGCTGGTAATCAAGTGGTTTCTACCATGTTCGACTTCAGATCATTTTAGTTACATGGATAGAATCGTACTTTGTGGAAGACGAGACGAAGACCTTGGGCATTTGTTTAAAAGTGCTCATTGCTTTTTCCCCAGGTTGCGATGGAGTTTTGTATATATAGCATGGATCCACATTTGTATGGTCATGGCTATGCTCAAATTTGCGTTTATATTGTATGTCTGGTATCTATGTCCAAGTTTGAGTCCTCTATCACATGGATCTATGCTATATTCTAGTAGCCATGCTTGTTTATTCCACTCATGGATCTGCCTTGTATTGGTCTGCAGCTATGAGTTTGGTTACTTGTGTCTATGAGTCAACATACTGATATACTACATATGCCTACTTGAATGCATACTCCGATCGAGCCGACATTTTAATCTCCTGGTGACGAATTGTTCTCAAAGCTCTAGTTTATCGTATCACTCTAAGACTCATGCTTTGGGGGGCATCCTGTTATACCAAAATCCTGTCACCATCATGTGATAAGACATTTGACATACCTACTTGCCCTGAATTCTAGCTTCTGGATTGGAAACTAAATGGTTTTTAATAAATCTTTCATACAAATTCCCAGCACCGTGCATGCCCTTTTATCCAGGAGCAGTACCCCTACTTGCACCGCCTTTCATCGGTTTTCCACAAGTGGTGCCACCACCCATTGCCCTTGCTTCATAGGCGGTTATTACCAGAACTGCTCTGTCATAGAAGGAGAAGAACGGTACCCTAGGTAAAAAGGGAAAAAGAGAAGTTTCTCAAGGCTTTTAGATGATAAGCCTCATGTACTGCCTTATCCCTACTGTAGTGGGTCAGTTGAGCTCGAGATCCCCCATCCTAGGATCTTGGAGGCCACCTCACCCACTAATTTCTCAACCATATCTATCCATTAAAGCCCTATAAATATGAGCTCATATCCATGGTTGAGGGGAGAACATTGAAGGTATTGTTATGCTGTTGGATTGATTCTTGGCCCAA
>LPNX010170112.1:520305-601331 GCA_001517045.1 Pseudotsuga menziesii
GGCTTGGTTGTAAAATTCTTCATATTTCTAATGCAAGTTGATTTTTGTCCCACATATGATGTTGTTGTTCTGATTTCGCATATATATGTTGCTAGATTCCTTAGTCACTAGCATAGATTAGTAGATCATATTCTGGTTGCTTTGATTCGTTTCATGTTGAGATTTTTGCAGGTACATAGGTGAATTGTCAAAGCCTTGTATTCCAGATATCTACAGTGTCTAGGGAGAGTCTTCAAGCTCTGTCCTCTATTTGTTTTGGATCTGAACCATTCAGACCGGTGGAACACCTTGCTGTCCGCAGGAGGTGAAATATTCCAGCTAACATGGAAAGCTGGGCCTTCCATGGTCGGATGTGAGTGCTGAGCCTTTTCGACATTGTGGTAGGCTAGGCCTCCAATGGTTGGATGTGAGTGCTGGGCCTTTCTGACATGGTGGCAAGCTAGGCCTCCCATGGTTAGATATAAGCGATGGACGAGCCTTTCTGACATGGTGGCAGGCTGGGCCTCCCATGGTTAGATGTGAGTGCTGGGACTTTCTGACATGGTGGTGGATTTGTTGCTCCCATGGTCAGATATAAGTGTTGGATGACCCTTTTTGACATGGGGGCAGGCTGGGCCTCCCATGGTCATATGTGAGTGTTGGGGTATTTCTGACATAGTGGTAGATGTGTTCCTCCCATGGTCAGATGTGAGTGTTGGGTGTGCCTTTCTGACATGGTGGTGGATGTGTTCCTCCCATGGTCAGATGTAAGTGATGGACAGGCCTTTCTGAATGGGTCAGATATAAGTGCTGAAGAAGATGAAGACCTACATGGAGGATAGGACTATAACCAACATGAAAAAGGGCTAACTCTATAGAACTTCCTATCACAAGTATAATTGAGAGATAAAACAAGTTGATCGAGATAGAGGAAGTAGTGATGATGATAATCCGATGATGATCCAGCTTTGATGATGATCTAGTGATGATCCAGCTTTTATAATGATCCAGTGATGATCCAATTTCGATGATGATCAAGTTTTGATGATCCAGACTTGATCCAAAGAAGAAGACTTGTGTTGATGAATTGTGTCGAGAGAATACCTTCCTAGTTAAGAGGGAGTGTTGACCTATTTGTAACTTTAGAATGTATTCACTTTTATATCTTATATTGTACCTTGATGTTCCTATCGGGAGAATAATTTGTATTTCATTAACCCCGATGTTCCTATCGGGAAAGTCATTGAGGTTAACCATCTATTGTAAGTCAGGGAAATAGTCCTCACACTTGAGTTAAGGTTAACCCTCCTTGTTTATCAGAGGTAAAAGTCCCCACAGTTGAGGGGCACTAGGGTTATTAGACTCTCCTAGAGATGTTGGCCCTGGTAAGTAATTGTCAAGTCGGAAACTAGTATAAATAGAGAGTGAGACTCTCTATTTGACACACACAAACTCACTCAAATGGGGTGCATGAGTGAGAGAGTAAGTGCTGGCACAAGCGAGAGAGATCAACTGTCGGAGATTATCTTTATGTTTTTGGGTTTTACTTTTGCTACTGGTGCTTATTCTATCTCTGAGGAAGTTGCGGGGTTTTCTCCTTTATGGTTTCCCTGAGGAAAATTCTTTGTGTCTCTTGTCTCTTGTGATTATTGCTCTACATGTTATTATCTCAGATAAGATCCTAAGATCATATTGCTTAAATGATAAAAGTCTAACATCTGCTTTTCGCTTTCCACATATGTGAAATGTGAAACTTAATTTTTTTTTTGTTTTTAAATAATTTTCTTTCCCCTTTCCATTTTACGTTGTTCGGAATGCAGAATGTGGAACTTTGATTCATTTCTGCATTTGAATAAGTCCCATTCAGACTTTCAATTTTTTCTATGTGGGATGTGGAAGGCGAAAATGTAAAAATCCAAACTTTCAAAACTTTTTGTTTCCGATTTTTGAGTTTCGCAACTTCGTCTTAGCCGTTTATTTATGCTAGATCTACTGTCTAGATTTGTTTCATTATTGAGACTTTGGCTATTTAGTCTGTTCATTTTGTGAGGGTTTTTACCATTTTTTACCTACATTTTTACTGTGCTTTTTTCTTGCTCAAACTCAAAATTTCCTTGGTTTCTAAGCTTTGTACCTTTAAGTTAACTTTTTCACAACCATTTATTCTGTTATATTTTCAATGTAGTAAGATTTTAACCATGGTTTCCAAATTTCGAGTAGAAATGGCATCTCCCATACCCAGAAACACCAGATCAAAGACAACTCTATAAGAGCAGAAGTCCAAAGGCCCAAACGCCAGAATCTTCACGGATACTAGTGGGTGTATTTTTGATAACCTGCATTTGGATTGGTCAAGCATATACTCCATTTTCAAAAATGATGATTTATCGACAGTTGCTCATGATCAACCTACTTTTATCAACATTTGGAGCTCACAAATCCATCTTATTTCCTCTAGACCATCGTTTATGCCTTACACAGACCCGGTGAAGTGGGCACTCGACCATGCCAACCCTAAGGACCACATTTTCAATGACCATATTGGTATTTTTATGGATGCATTCATCCTTGATACTTTTTACAAGGATTACACACTTGGAACCCTAAAAAAACTCCTAAACCGTAAATTCCTCGATGAAGCAACCTCCCAGTTTAATTATGAAGAAGTGGTAAAGTCATGGATGGAAAATCCTACTCGGTTTATCCCTCGACCAACCAATGCTTACCTATTTCATGGTTCAGATAACCATATTCACTGCTTGCATCCTCTTCCCTTATATCTGTTCTCCCTACCCCACCCCCCTTGGACATTTCTCCCATTATTTTATAAATTACAGTCACTCAAGCACAACCTGAGCCATCAACCACCCCTCAAAAGGAAACCCTTTTAGCTTCAGAGGAGATGGCAGATTTTGGAGAGGATGCTGTTGTTTCCTTAGAGAAATAATTTTGGAGAAAAAAAGACAAGTAAATAATGAAAAAAGGAGTGAAGAGGATAAAAGAAGGAACTCTCATACAATTGCTTTACATTAATAAAGTTGTCTGGAGAACTGATGCCCCTAATGTTAAGAAAGGAGCGTTGGATATAGCAGATGTCATGGGATATTTTGCAGGAGAAAATTATGATTTGGGGTCATGACTGAATAAAATCCTCCTGGACAAGGAACATGACCTATAGAAAGATAAGAAGGATTTGGAAGCAGCTGAGATACATCATCAGAAGGAGATTCAACTCCTCAAACAAGAGCACGAAGATAAACATAAAAAAATACAGGAGAAATTGATCATCTCAATCATTAACTTGAGAAATATGAGCTCCTAAATCAACAACAGGCTAACTAGAATTCTACCCTCGAGCAATAGCTCAAGGAATAAAAATTATCCTCAGCTGCCTCATCATTTTCCACATTAACAGCTGAAGAATTCAAAGAGCTAGCTTGTAGGGTCAATGATCAATATTGTTCGGCTATGATCAGTTTGTATACAGGGTTTGGTGAAATTCAAGAACTGTACAATTCATTTGAGCAATAATAAGAGGTTCTGCAAGATCACCCTACTCGGAGAACTACATCAATTAAGGAATTCAAGGATGTGATAGGTTGTCAAACACATATAAGAGACAAACCAAAGAATGTGCCAATTTTGGACAAACTTCGGGCTAAGAAAACCCAAGTAACCATTGAAACATGGGAAGGCATATGTGATGTAGTAGAGTCTATCATCCAATATGGACAGGCGGCATGCAAGTGTAGGTGGACGAATTTTGATGTTTTTCTCGGTTTCTTAGGGCTACCATTGTTAGGTCCGATCAACCAAGTAGTTTCCCCCACACTAAAATTAGAAGCGTTTGAACGATCCTTTGCTGCAACCAAGGAGAAAATCGAGGGTGTGACCCATCTTACTTTACAAGAGATTACAAGCTGGATTGAGACACCTAATTATGCAATGGTAAGGATACAAGTGTATCTTTGGCAATGGAATAAAGTAAAAAAGAAGGATATCACATCCCAGATATTGAGATTGGAAGTACACCTTGAGCAGGACAAATATCAGGACATTGATTTTTTGATGGGCTTATATGCCAAGTGACGTTCCATCCTTGGCCAAACCTAAACTTTTTGAATTTGTAATCCCACATCTTGGGAAGTTTTCCTTTGTTGTAAGACTTTGTAATATTATTTAAAGGGAAAGTTTTCCCAAGTGATGGGGGGAAATTTTTTGAGATTAAATCCTAGGAGCATATCGAAGGACACACTACCAAGTTGCATTTCAAGATTTTTTTGTGATTTTTGTACTGTGTAATGTTTTACAAGTTAATAAAATTGTAGTCATTTCATGCTATGTTTCATGGTTGATTCGTTAAATGTTTTTAATGAGTTTCAATCATTCTTTTATTTTTTAGGGTTGCTAATTATCAGTGGTGCCTATTAATGTGTTGATCTATGTCCTGATTTTTCTTTACATGGTTGACATGTTGCATATATATTGAGCAAATGTCTTTATTTTATTTATGTGGTATCATTTGCTACTGATAACTAGTAATTAATATCTGGTACTAATTTGTTAATTAGTATTACCTCTTGGATACATTGTATGTTTATGATCTTTAGATAAATATTTGCAATGTTTTGTTTAAGATTTATTTGAAGTTGGTTAAGGGAACTAATCTTGACCTGTATGTTTGTATGTTGAACATTCAAATACTTCTACCTTTCATATTTTTACAATTATCTAATTTTAAGTCCATGTTTCACCTTGGTTAAGTGTCCTTAAATAGATAGTTATTAGGAAGTGGTTAAATTGAGTCTTTTCTTATGACAAGATCACACTTAATATCACAAACCCTTGTGCCAGTGGAGGCCTTATATCCATAGGAATCGGTTATCCCAAACAAATTGAGGATAGGATCGTCTTTGCGTGGGATTGATTCAAAGACTTTCTGGTTGGAATTTTTCCTTCTGTTGATTTCCTTGTATTTGTTGGGTAAAATATGCACTATATAATTCAACACTTAATTGTCAACCCAGGAAGGGAGCTTGTGAGATGAAAACACTATATGTGTAGGATTGAAGGCTTGAACTAACCTAAGCTAACTAAAAATACAAATGCACTAACATGCAACTATATGATTTTAATCTACATGGATGCCTTTCATAATTAAAATGCAATAATTTAATCTATTTATGAAAACAGGAAATTAACTAAGAGCTTGGAAAGTAACTATAATTTCAAATATAATATAATATAATATTAATCTATTCTATAAAGGTAGGAAACTGATTAATAACTGAGATTCAAACTAGTCTAATGCTATGCTAATCTATTCTATGGAAGGAAATTGCAGATACTAATCTAGAAAGAAGTCGCTTGGTCCGAAAGCGATTTTAACCAATGAAAGAAAAACTAACTACTTGCAGCAAATTACCTGATCTATGTTATGAATTGGAGACTATTCTAGGTATGCATAAGTAAATTCCTATCTAAAAATGCAAGTGCAACTAATTTATGGAAAGCAATGAACTATTTAATTGCAAATTCGTAGAAAGAAAAACAAGTAACTGTGGATTCGTAGAAAGCAAAGAAAATATTATTATAAAGACCAAGCGTAAATAAATGTGTTGCAAAACAGTAAACTAATCAAAGCAAACTAAACTTGGAGCTTTATAATCAAACCTAAAACTAAGTACAAAACAATAACTGAAAATATATTCAACTGTAAGCAAACCTACAACAGAAAAATAGAACACTTCTACTCTACCTCTTCAACAAACTATACCATAAAATAAAGAATGCTAACCAATCATAAAAAGATCATGCAACTAATTTACAACTTGAAAAGTAAACTTACACTAAAATAGGTTATGTGAGCTTTTATCATCAAATTTTAAAATACTGAAAACCAATGCATCTTTAAAATCTAAATGAACCTATTAAGCTTGAATTTGAAAGTAAGTACAAATATTTTACATCTAATTGAATGAAATAACTTGAAGAAATAAAACTAACAAAGCCCAAGACAATGAAATGCTATGTAATTGGAAGTGAAAGTCTGATTATGGACTCAAATGACAATTGAAAATGGAATGCTGAACCTATTTCAGAAATGAGACAAACTAATATTCAACAAAGTATATGACAACATTTTAAACAAACTTAAGCTAATCTAGGTTTTAGGCATGAAAAAAAATGAAAGTAACTCATAAACTTTCTAAGTCATGATAAAAACTAAAACTAAAACTATTTCTCATTTGAATCACTAAAATATATGTTGAATATAAATGGATTTTATCGTTATTAAAACTAAAATAATTAATCTGTGTTAATATATAACTAAATATGAATTGTTAGAGGTGGATTCGAATTCCAACTGGCTACATAACACGGTGGAATGCTGGAAAATTAACCTATACCTTAACTAACTATTTCTGCAAAAACGAAACACTGAAAATTTTGAAAATAAATTAAAATTTTGTCTAAGTGCGAATTAAAGGTTTAACGACAGTCTACATTAAGGTGCGAACAGAAGGCTGAAAAGCTGTCTACATTAAGGTGCGAACAGAAGTCTAAAAAGACAGTCTAAATAGAGGGACGAATGGCTGACCGTGTGGAAAATTGCATAAAAACGTAGGAAATTATATGTTATAAACAAAAAGGTATTACCTACAGGAAAACGAACCACTTGCTTGCAAAAATGAGATGACTTACAGGAAAAAATAATAGATATATATATAAACAAAATGACTTAGCTACAAACATAAAGAGAAACTCATGAATATACACAAATATAACCTATGGTTGTTGAGGGGACCTTCTTAGCAATCAGGGGCTGCGTTCGTATGCTACTCAGTCATTGATCATCAATAGAAAAACGAGAATGATCATCAACAACTGAAATAGATACTTTTTATTAAAATAAGACAAAGTTTTACAAAGAGTTTTTCCTCTCTTCCTCTTCAAAACCAAAGAGGTATTTATAAGATGATTACAATGGAGATTAGGTCGACCACCTATTTCTAAAAATAGAAGTTCATTACTGCTGTAACAACTACCCATGAATTTAGAAAATGACCAACCACAATTTCTGAAAAAACGTTGGTTTCAGAGAACCACGATTTTCTCCCAAATGGCTATGAATTTGGAGAAAATTCCTCGTGATGACCGAAATGGGCCTATTATGCACAAAACCCATGTGCCCGAATTTTCAATTTTTCTTAGGTTTTCTCGAAAATCAAGCCTAAAAATAAAATGTCTGTTAAAAACACGTGGTCTGCATGGGCATCTGGATGAACGTCCAGATGATCTGTAACTAAGATTTGTTCATAAATTCGAATTTTGAGCAGATTTTCTGCTAGTATGTTGGCCAAATTGATGGTTGGGTTCTAGATTGTTGAATTGTGGCTGAGTTCCATTGATTGGGTGCACCATTCTCTCGTGCATTCAATTCAAGGCGCATGAGTCCATTTCTTGTGTGTGAGTTAACTCACAGGCTGCATAAAACATTTATCATATATTAATCCATAGAAAATAAAAATTGATCAAATGTTTAAAATAATGTGAAGTGGCTTGTTTTATGGTCAACGCATGCATAATATATATGGTTTAATACCATATTCAAAGTTTTAAAGAGAACGTGACTATGTTTCCATAATGTCAACAAATTTATTAATAGTATTAGAACATTTACAATGTATTAATAGTTTGAAAATGATGATTATTCTATTTTTTAACATTTAAAATATTCTCAATTTCATCATATAGTCATGGTTTTGATTTGTTCATGCAGGATCAACAAGACTAGCAAGAAATGGAAGATAATGGGTAAGCCAAACCAGTAAACTAGCATGCAATCAAATCTAATTCATAACTTAGGACCAAAAGAAGGGGCTGAATTGAGTGCAGAACACCTATTATTTGCAAAATACTACATTTAATACACAAAAATAACACATTTGTCTTATTTTGCATTTACGAGATTTTAATTAATAAAACAGAGTAAAAGACAACCATATTGAACATAAATGTATTAAATTATAATTATGGTAAATAGGTAAGAAATTAATGTAAATAAGACCATTATAAAAGACAATTTCGAGGCCCAGTAGTAGTTTTATCCAACAACCTACAAACTAGGATGTCAATAAATGACTCTAGAAGGAGGTCGATTCTGAAATATTTCAACACCAAACGCTAATAAACCTCCTACTTCCATATCACCCATTATTACTAGAAACCACATTCAAGCTTTTACACCTACAACACACACTATAGAAGGGAAAATAACTATTTCACTCGCTTCTCCTTCAGAAGCAGCTAATCCTCAACCACAAATTCTCTTTTTCTCACCAACAAGGGGAACCTTAACACTTGAACAACTGAGAAAATGTACCCAAGGAATAACTGCAAAGTTTGAACATAGATCTGAACTCAATTGTAGCCTTGCATACACTCTACCTGTAACTTATCCTCCTCACAATTCTGCTGTGAGTACAAGTACGTAAAACACTGCCCAAGAGTTAGTAGCCCCCAAGGTTCAAACATACCAGCTATCTAAAAACAAAGAACAACCCCTAGAAAATCAACCCCTTGAAAACGAGATTGTAGGGAGAACCCCACCTACACCACCTCCTTCATCCCCATCTTTGTCAGAAAAATATTTGAATAGCGACACTTCCTCAGAGTCCTTAGAATATCCAAAATACATACTGATGGCCGACGATCTTAACAAACCTTGGCCTGAGGTGGATGTAGTCCTCATACCTAGACAATTGCACAAATTACCAAAGAACCCTGAGAAATGGCTTCCTAGATTCAACCCAGACGACATGATTCCTGTAGAAGATCATATCAACAATTATATGCATGCCATTAGACTAAGAAACGTAATCCATGAAGATGCGGTGTGTAGGTTGTTTCCTTACTCTTTTGAGGGGAAAGCATCAACTTGGTACTTTGATTTATAATCGGCGTCTATAAAATCTTGCCAACAATTTGAGGCATTATTTCTTCAAAATTTTGGAGATGATAGTACCCAAGAAGACCTTGTCATAGAGTTGTCTTCTATGAGGATAAATTCAAAAAAAGGAGTGAAAGATTATAACTCGAGGTTTTACTGCCTAAAAAACAAGATTCCTACTACACTCCTCCATGCGGAGGAATTGTTAATATCTTACCACATTAAGGGCTTACCTACAACTATTTCTATGTGGGTCAAATGTTCTCATAAGGCAACTTTACAGCTCACCTTCATGGAGGATGTGATAATAGAAAAAGATACGTATGGTCTCAAAGACAATCCTGGCCAAGAACCAGAAAGGCCTTCTACTTCTAGGAGAAGGCAAGAGCATGTGATTAAACCCTTAGCCTTAGAAAATTACCCTTATGAAATGGATAGCATGAATAAATTGTTGCAAAGGATTTCCAACGATATGGTCAATTTCAAAAGGGTCAGTGGTGATAACCAGGGAAATAACAGAGGCCAGGAAAGGTCACCACCTAGAAGACCTTATCAGCCTCCTTTAAACCAACCACCCCCAAATCCTGGGGAAACACTCACCTCTGAGGAGATTTATTCTATTTTTAAGGCCTTGACCTCCACCCCTCAAACTGTACAAAATGATGTTAGACAGGAAGTTGCAGAAATAATGCCTTCCGTTGATGAACATGATCAATATGTGAACACCATTAATTGTTTTTTCAGAATTTCCTATGGTTTTAGAAGAGAAGTAGGAAAATACATAAGTGGTGTTTTATATGCATCATACCTACAACACGAAGAGCAAATACTTGCCACCGCAATACACTCCACCAATGAAATCTACTAAGGGAATAGGTAAAGCAGTCCTGGTAAAAGAAAAGGTAACCCCAAAAGTCGAATACAATGTAATAGACGATGTAAAGAAGGCCAAAGCTAATATTTCTTGATTTGAACTTCTCAAGATACCATACATTAGGGAAATTTTTCCAAAGAAAATGGTATTGAATAAATATAGGGAAGCTCATAACCATAACCTAGAAATTTTCTCAAAGCTTGAATCTCAAAAGTTAGGTACAAAAAGAGTTCCACCCTTCTTGTTGACTTTTGAGATTTTCAATAGAAACGTCTATAACTGTATGATCAATTCTGGGGAATCTTGGGCATCTTATAACGTTATTCCTGTCTTTGTTTGTAAAATGTTAAATGCTACATGGGAGTCTTGTCCCACACAAATAGTGCAGCTAGAGAGATCGACAGTAAAAGTTTTAGGGGAGTTAAAAAATGTTATTTTAACATTGTTTGTTGATCCTAAGATACACCAGATAGTGGATATAGTTGTGGCCGATGTACTAGAAACATATGGGATGTGGTTAAGAAGAGTTTGGTTTGAGAAATTGAAAGGATAATTTCCTACATACTGGTCTCATTTGTGGCTTTCATACAATGGGAGGCCTAATAAGATTAGGATCAATAGAGAGCCCCTCATGAAGTAGACAATTACAGATCTCCATGATCCAGCTGAACCAACAGTTTTTGTAAGCTTAGTCGTTGAACATTACACCCTTGATTCTTACTTTGGTGATCTGCCTACTGACATGTCTCCAAATCAGGATGTTGACAAATTATTGGAAACCAATAATTGTAAAGTTATTCCATTTTCTGGTGAAATTGTACATAATGTATATCATGTTGATACAAACTTTATATTAGATTTATCATCATGGACTCTCTTTTTTGATGGATCTAAGTCCAAAGATGGTGCTGGTGCAGGTTTAGTACTTATCGATCCTAAAGGTTCCAAATGGATGATTTCCTATAGACTAGAGTTTGAGTGCACCAATAACATTGTTGAATACAAAGCCTTGGTACAAGGGCATAAAAAAGAAATTGACTTGGGAGATGGCATCATTCATTTTTATGGAGACTCAGAAATTGTCATTAAATAGGTAAGGAACCAGATCCATTGTTTTACCCATCATATTTTGAATAATCAAAAATTAGTAAGGGATATGACTAGCTCATTTCAAGATTTTAATATTAAGTGTGTCCTGAGATTGCAAAATTTTGATGCAGACCTATTGGCTAATACCACATCCAGACTCATCCCACATGAAGGCCTTGCTCTTGATACTTTTTCCATAGAAATTATGTATAGGCCTTCCATAGCTGATAATGTTACCAGTTGGAAGATATTTGACGATGATGTTCAAAATACTTCCTCACAACGCAAGATACTTTCAAATATTTTTCCATAGACGAAGTTGAACATGAAAAGTCCTTATCTAATAGTACCTTTCCTTCTAGTTTAATTCCTAATTCAGTCCTTAATATAGAGAGGCTATATGATTTCCAAGATAAATTCAAAGGAAATCCCAATTGCAAAACACAGAGTTCTACCCTAAATCATAGAACTATTAACCTGGGTACTAAGCAGAACCCTGAGTTCATCAATATAGGCCTTACTTGTTCTCCTGAAGAGGAGAGGGCTTTAGTCAAACTATGTAAAGAATACAAATATGTTTTTGCATGGACCTACGAAGACCTTAAGACCTTTTATTCATCCATCATGCAACAAAATATACCGCTAAAACCTGATGTTGGACCTTACCAACAAAAACTGAGAAAGATGCATCCGATTATTGAACCATCTATAAAGAAAGAACTTGAAAAGCTTCTGAAAGACAGAATTATTTTCCCTATCAGACACAGGCAGGGGATTTCCAATTTGGTTCCTGTTCATAAGAAAAATGGAGAAATCAGACTGTGTGTTGAATTTGGAAATATCATCAGGGAATCCGAAAAGGATAACTATCCAGTTCCATCTATGGAAAAAATCCTACAAACAATTTTGGGTGCAAAGATGTTCTCTCTTCTAGATGGATTTTCGAGATACAACCAAGTTCTGGTTACAAACTCTGACCAATTGAAAACTTCCTTCAGAACACCCTAGGGGACCTTTCCCTACAGGAGAATTTCTTTTGGGCTGATTAATGACGGTTCTACCTTTCATAGATCTATGGACATAGCTTTCAGAGGTTTGTTACAAAAATCTATTGTCATTTATTTAGATGATGTTAATATGTTTTTCAAGAAACGACACAATCATTTATTATCCTTAAGGAAAGTTTTTGATATATGCAGGAAGTACGACATTTCCTTGAACCCAAAGAAATTGGTCTTTGCAGTCCCAGAGGGTAAACTTCCGGGCTTCATTGTTTCTAAAGAAGGGATAATAATCGACCTAGAAAGGGTCGAAGCAATTGAAAAAATTGGTCTTCTTGGTTCAAAGAAGGCTATGCAATATTTCCTTGGAAACATTAAAACATGAAGTTGGGTAACACTTCCATGAGAATCGGGTGCCCAAACAACATAGTAGAGGTTATTCGTATGAATAACTATATTTATTCGGCCGAATAATGAAGTTATTCGATGGAATAATTATAGTTATTTAGCCAAATAATGAATCCTTTATTTGGACGAATAACCTTTAACGGTGAATCGTTTAATTTGATGAAACACATTGCCAGCCGGTAATTTTTATCGGCATTTCAATACGTATTTGGCCGAACAATTATTCGGCCGAACAATTGTTCGGCCAAATAATTATTTGGCCGAACAACTATTTGACCAAACAACTATTTGGCTGAATAATTGTTCGGTCGAATAATTTTTCTGCATAAAAGGTCAGCGACAGCCTCATTTTCGTTGTTTTCGCATGTAGCGATTTGTCCTCTTCCTCATCCTCTTGCCACCCATCTCACCACCCGTCTCGCCACCTGATTGATTGGTCGTTGCTTTTCATCCCCCTCCACGTCACCCAACCACTTGACGTGTACATTTTCCATCCTAGCACCCCTGTACCTGTCTAGTTTCCTCTTGGTGTGGAGATCGCTTCATGGAGTCTGTTCAGCGTGGAGGTTTGTTTGTGGAGGTGTTTGTGGTATTTTCGTGGTGTGGTCTTGCTGTGCTACCATTTGTCAGGTAAATATGTGTGTTCATTGTAATTAAAGCAAAATCTATGTGTTCATTTTAAATGATTGTTATGTCTATTATTTTGAATTTTGGTTATATAAATGCATAGATCAGAAATAAACTCCATTAAATGTTCATGCTGTTAAAATGATAAATTATGTTTTTCTATAGCTGATAGCAATGTTGTGGTTAATATACTTCACTGTCCCTTTGTAGATGATTTAATTAGAATGTTATCTTTTACGTGGAAGAACAGTATAATCTTTTAGAATTTATGAGACTACTTTAGTTGGGAATTAATTACACAAGATTGTACAGGCAGTTTATTCCTTTATCAACAACAACAAGCTTGCTGCTTATTCCTTTATTAATTAGAAAATTTTGATTTATTGTTGTTAGATCGACTTGAACTGTCACTAAATTGATCTCACAGTTTTTTTTGACATTGATCGAGTTGTAAAGTGTTGTATGAATCTTAGTTGAATGAGATAAATGTTAAAGAGTAGCATTGATACTCTGGTATTTAATAAGAGTACAATACTGTCTTACTTTTTCTTGTCACTGACAACTTTGTCATTGTTTCATTTGTAATCTAGGACCAACTAGTCATAGTTCCATTTTCAATCTGGTATACATTGAAGTGTTGTGGCTCCATATCTGGAAAAGAGAGAGTACAAATTATTTCCACAACTTGGCATTGACCTTGACATGACAAACAAGGAACCTAAGGAAATGGATAGAGTTGTTGAACTCTGTCCATTTGGACAAAGTTGATTAGCTCTATCCATTTGGACAGAGTTGTTGAACTCTATCCAAAGGGATAGAGTTGATGAACTCTGTCCAAATGGAAAGAGTTGAACTCTGTCCATTTGGACAGAGTTGACCAGCTCTGTCCATTTGGACAGAGTTGACCAGCTCTGTCCATTTGGACAGAGTTCACCAACTCTATCCAAATGGATAGAGCTTATAAACTCTATCAAAATGGATAGAGCTGATCAAATCCCTAAGTAAACAACTTAATTCTTCATGTTTTTTCATTGGTAGGGGACATGATTTGAAAACCTTTTCATTTCATGTCTTGCTTGAGTCACAACTTGAGCTCTAGTGTAATAACTATATAGTTTTGTCCATAATCTCTACTAATTGCTTTAGTCCATACAACTACTAGCCAAAGTATAAGTCACATGGCACTTTATGACTATATTAGTCCATGATGCATTGCATTAAGTTCCATTTCCATTTCATGCTTTTCCAAAACATAGAGAGAAAATGTTAGATAGAGAAAGGCAAGTTTAAAGAAAAAATTGCTTTGTCTTCTTATGGGGATGGAGACCAAAACAACCAGAAGTGTAACATAAAATCATAGGGATAGGTTGGACTAATGGGGGGGAATCCATAGGCCTATGTAGTCAGTCCCTAGTCACTTTCCTTAGTCCAAGTTGAAATCTATATGTCCTTGCCATCTGATGTGATAAATCCATGAAATCACAATAGCTGATTGATAACAGTTAGTATTGAAACTGAACATGAGTGCAGAAGAAGAAAAAGAAGCTCTATCTCTATTTAATAGTGATGCTCTCTCTAACAACTCTAACGACTAGGTATCTAGTAGCCAACAACAGTGTCTATCTGTAGAGTAGGTAAGTACTTGCACTTTCCTTAGACTACTTTTTTATACTTAGCAAAACGTAGTTCTCGCAGAGTTCATCAACTCTTTCCCTGATAACTTTACTTAACAAAACGTATTTTAGTACGTTTTATATAAATCATAAACAAAAAAACATTATTACACATAAAACATCAAATTTTCTGATTACCAATCTGTTTGATCTTATGTGTTTTTAATCTAAATCATAAAAGAAACATATAACTTGTATAATGCTTATTAGTTATCAGTTTATATTTACTATTGTATTAGGATATTGTGCATTTTTTTTAACTTTAATCTTAGTTCATAGGTATTATAAGGAATATATTCGTTCATCAACTTTGTCTATGGACAGAGTTCATGAATGAATACTCTGTCCATGGATAGGGTTGATGAGCTCTGTCCACATGGAGTGATGAACAAAAATCTGTCCTCATGGAGTGATAAACATAACTCTGTCCATGTGGATAGAGTTGAGGAACTCTGTCCATGCAAATTTCATCAACTCTGTCCATGCAGAGTTCATCAATTCTGACTCTGATCAGTTTACTTAGCATAAGGGTTTTTTTTTATGATTTTATGGAATAACGAAATTTTTTGTAGTTGACATAAAGAAATGTAGCTTTAATTTCATATTTGATGATATTGTTTCCATTAATTTTAAAAATATAAAATACATCAAAAACACAAAGATTGCTAGGTTTATTTCTCATACATCCAACAATAGTGTAGCTATTTTCATTTTAAGAACTACTAGATAATATTAGGGACATCTAGGTCTTTATTAAAAATGTAGTTTTAAAAATCTAAAACACATAAAAAACACAGAGATTGCTACATTAATTTCTCATACATCCAACAATAGTGTAGCTATTTTCATTTTAAGAACTATTAGATAATATGAGGGACATCTAGGTAATAAAAACTTGTTTTTATAGTAGCTAGTTCTCTGAAGTTGAGGAATTAACATGCAGAATTAGAATATGTTATGAGTTCATATATTAGATAATATTAAGGACATATAGGTCTTTATTAAAAACTTAGTTTTTTAGTGGCTAGGTCTTTGAAGATGAGGAATTAACATGTAGAATTTGAATATGATAAGAGTTGATTTGTGTAATCTTGTAGATATCATATCAAATGGAAACACATAACAAATTAGCTTTAATCATTTAAAGAACTATTAGATAATATTAGGTATATCTAGGTTCTTATTAAAATCTTAGTTTTTATAGTAGCTAGCTATTTGAAGTTGATTAATTAACATATAGAAATTGATATTTGTGTAAACTTGTAGATATCATATCCAATGGAAAGAGAGAAACCTTTGAGACAAAAGTGTAGGAGGTCATCACATTCTTCGAGAGTTGGTGTCCGAAATGAAAATAAAATATTATTGACTTCACCTCAGGATTCAAGCTGATTGTATAGTTCACATTCACCTGATCATCAAAGTGGCGATAGTGGTAGAGATGATTCCCCCTTATCATCTATGGGTGAACATGGATCTCGACCTTCTGTATGGGAGACAAGCGTGGAAACAAAGCAAGGTTTGAAAGAGGCTCATCATCCTACACAAGGTGGCAAAGATCAAGCAAGGACACAATATGTCTAGCTAGCTGAGGTTTGTACACCCATTATGACCTATCTATCAAATTTACCGGAGGAGATTCCATGGGAAAGTGGTCTTCAACAAACGACCCTTGAAAGTTGTAGGGCTCACTATGACAAGCTGCAAAATGATCTTTCTAGTTTGGATATCGCTCCAGAGAACAAACAAAGTATAGAGATGGTTTTGCAATCATTACAAAAATTCATTGAGGTATATGAGGATCTTAGACCAACAATAGATGGTTTTGTTGCCTTGATGCAAAGAAGAAAGGCACAAGTGATGGGTCCAAACAAGTGGGTTGTTGTGAAGGAGAGTGTGACTAGAGAATAGGTCAACTCAATGTTCAACTTCAAAGAGGGCCTAAAGTAGAAAGCATTGAAAGTACAATATTTTAAACACCCTAAACTTCCACATTTTTGATATGATTGGTTCCTTGCAGCCTATGGTCGGTTTCCATGGAACGTTGAGGTTCCTAATTATTTTGCTAGGTTTTTTTATGCTGAATTGTTTTTAGGAATGAAGCTAGACTATATTGATATTCATTCCGAGTTTTATGGAGTTGGAAAGGGGAGGATATGCAATCGAAAAGGTGCCCTTAGAGATCCCAGTACTCTTCGACCTCCACCTCTGATATCTCATCCACCTAGGCTTGTGACATACAAATAAGAGATGGAGCCCACATCACAAGTTGGGACAACTGCAAGGCATAATGTTGCTGAAGGTTTGACTTCAGCATTTGTAGGAGTTGATGTTGGATTGAGTCGAGAGAGGGCTCGAGCCACTATTCAGCAAGATTTTGTTTACAAAACAAATGATGAGCTATATTGTATGGGAATTGAATATCTAAATGCCTATGCCAAGCCTTGTCGTAATATAGCTTCAGATAGAATATCTAATGACATGTTAAGTATAGGAGAGGTTTGTGTACTTTCAATCTATTAATTTTATTTATTTATTTTGAATTAAACTTTTTATTAAATTATATCTATGTATGATAAATTATTTTTTGATGTATAGTAATAAATACTTTACGTAAATATTTATTGTTTTTAGTTTTCTCGATTGTTAAATGAACATAATTTTAGAGTCTCCACTAGTCAAAATGCTGGAAGTGTAGAAGAGCATTTTGGAGAGGTATATTTAAAATTTACATATTTATATTTATGTTTGAAAGATATATATATATTAAAATTTAACTATGTATCTTATTGTTAATTTGACTTATCTATGCAGGTTTCATGATTCGAACTTTTTAGATGATTTTCCATCTATTGTGAGCTAATGTTTTATTTTTTTTGTTTCAGTTTTAAGTTAATTGCTAAGCTTAATATTTTTTTCTTTTACTATGATTTATTTATTAACAAAATTTAAATTTTAAGGGAAGAGAACATATTGAAATTGGAGGTGAAGATATATGTTCTTTGATGGATGTGGATATTGGCATTGAGGTAATTTTGTTCATAATTGAATTGTTCTCTGATATATATGTTTAAATAGTTTAAATAATGTTTGACATTTGTAAATCTCTTTTATATATGTTGAAGCTTAGGTCTCTTCGATCTTTTCGAGGCAAAGGAAAGACTCCATTGGACGATAGTGTTGGAATTGTAAGTTTAATATTTTTTTTTTTTTATTTAGTTTAAGATAGTCTAAATAATTTGTAATATTTATAATTTTTTTTATATATGTTGTAGCTTGGGTCTACTCCACCTTTTAGAGGCAAAGAGAAGACTTCGTTGGATGATAGAGAATTGGAGGTAATTTTGTTAATAATTGAATTGTTCTTCGATATATTAGTTTAATGTTTTAATGTTTTGATTTTGGTTTAAAGTTCTTTAAATAATTTATGATATTCATAATCTGTTTTTATACATGTTGCAGGTTGTTACGAGTCCAAGGGAAGACCCTAGTCGAGGATAGTGATGGACTTCCATTTAGAGAATTATTTATATTGTTCTTTTTATGTAGATATATATATTGTAGTTGATTTGGACATCAAGGAGCTTAATTTTTGGATTATATACATGTACTTTGAACTCACATGTACATAATTTTTGGATTATATACATGTACATTGAACTCACATGTACATGATTGTTTTTTTGGATTATATACATGTACATTGAACTCACATGTTCATGACTGTTTTTTTGGATTATATAAATGTGCATTGACCTTAGATATTGTTTTTTGGATTATATACATGTATATGTAAATGTTAGGAATGTTAGGAAGTTTTGATAGGTGAAAATATATGAATGCATGTAAATTATTAAATTTATGTATGTTTGTTGTTGAGAAGTTGAGAGTGATAGAAATGTTATGAAGTTTTGATAGGTGCAATCTAATGTTTAGAATGAATATATGAGGAATGTTAATGTTAAGAATGAATATATGGGGAATGCTAATGTTAGGAGTGAATGTGGGAATGGGGGAATGTTAGGAGTGAATGTTTTGATAGGTGAAACCTAATGTTAAGAATGAATATATGGGGAATGAATATGGGAATGTTAATGTTAGGAATGTTAAGAAGTTAATGTTAGGAATGTTAGGAAGTTTTGATAGGTGAAAATATATGAATGTTTGGAATGAATGTTAAGAATGAATGTTAGAAAATGTTAGGAATGTTATGAAGTTTTGATAGGTGTAAATATATGAACGTTAGGAAGGTGTAAAATATTTTTAGTGTTGAAAAGTTGACAATGTTAGGAATGTTAGGAATTTTTGATAGGTGCAAATATATGAATGTATGAATGAATGTAATAATGAATATATGGGGAATGCTGATGTTAAGAATGAATATATGGGGAGTGTTAATGTTAGGAGTGAATGTGGGAATGGGAGAATGTTAGGAGAGAATGTTTTGATAGGTGCAATGTTAGGAGTGAATGGTTTGATAGGTGAAAATATATGAATGAATGTTAGGAAGTTTTAATATGTGCAAATATATGAATGAATGTTAGTAAATGTTAGGAAGTTTTGATAGGTGCAAATATATGAATGCTAGGAAAGGTTAGGAATGTTAGAAAGTTTTTATAGGTGCAAAATATATGAAAGTATGTATTATTAAGTTAATGTATGATTGTACATGTAAAATATTTTCAGTGTTAAGAAGTTGAGAATGTTAGGAATGTTATAAAGTTTTGATAGAAATATTTTTTATTACTAAGGTAAAATTAGCAACTTGATTCTGAATTTTAATATTTTTATTACTAGGGTAACATTAGCAATTTAATTATTATATTTATTTTATGTTCGTTACAAGAAAATAAAAGGAGCACTACAAAGTTGTAGTAGTGAGGAAACTACAAATAAAATTCCTATAACCCCCCAAGATTTAAATAAAGGTGATGAAATGAATACAAAAAAACAAAAAGAAAGACTTGTAGAGTTACAGGGAGAATTCAAAAAGTCAAGGCCCCCCATGTTTGATGGAGAGTTTGAGGACGCAATAGAATCTTGGTTGTTAAATATCAAACAAAATTTTCAAGTGTACAGATATGATGATAATTTGAGGGAACCTTTATCTTTGTTTGTAGCTGAGCGAAAAATATGCTCTGTGGTGGAAGGAGGCTAAAAGTGTCAGTAACATACTTAGTAAAGAGTTAAGTTGGAATTTTTTTTTTTAAATATTGAAAAAATGTGTATGTCAGAACGATATTATGATGAGAAAGCCCAATAATTCAATGATTTGAGACTAGGATTTTTAACCATGGAAGAATTTGTAACCGAGTTTGTAAATTTACAACACTATGTACCATACCTAAGAGTTGAAAAAGCTAAGTTATACACTTTTATAATTTAATTTCCCCTAGTGTATAAGGACAAGATTGTGTTTGAAATTCCTAAATAATGGATGAAGCAATTAGAAAGGCCTAGTTGTGCTACCATTTGTTTAAACAAAGATCCAAATTGAGTAGAAGTTGAAAAAATAAAAAAAAAATTGAAAAGATAGATCAACGTAGGAAATGATTTAAACCCTCACCTTTTGGAAAAGGAACAAGAGGTCATACCGATAACAATTACAACAGGCGAGGTTCAACCAATAGCAATGGGATAAAGAGTATAAAAAATTCCAGTGAAGGATGGAATAGTAACCCGTAAGCATGTTGCAGGAAGCTTCTACTGTGAATGGCATAGCCAGGAATATTCCTATAGTTAATGTTTCTTTGGAATATCGGGAGGTGGACCATCAATCCACCATGTTGGAAGTAGAAGGTAAAGTTTTGAACATACATGTTTCTATACTTATCAATTTAGGATCTAGTTTAAGTTACATTGCACCAAAAGTAGTTGAAAAGTGTAAACTTAGTAAGGAAAAACAAAAAAATGCATGGTTGGTATAGCTGGCAACAAAGGTAAAAAGGAAAGTTACGGAGATAGTTAAAGATTTGTTATTATGTTTTAATGACTTGGATACCTTAGTTAATTTAAATATACTTCCCCTAGGATCCTATGACATTTTGATAGGTATGGATTGGCTAGAATCTCATAAAGCTGTTATCGACTATTTGTATAAAATTTTTAGTAGTGTGGATGAGGAGGATAAGTATCATACAATGAAGGAAATTTATAGACCTTTATCTACACAACAAATTTCAGCACTACAATGTAAAAAGTGTATGAGGAAAGGGTGTCAACTTTATGGCATAAAAATTAAAGAATTTGAGCCCAAAAAATAAAAAATGAAATTGAAACAATTTCCTATTTTAAAGGAATTTGAAGTTGTATTTTGTGATAAGATATCAGTATTACCACCTAAACGATATTTATATTTTACCATAGATCTAATGTCGTTTTCAACACTAGTATCACGAGCTCCATATCATATGAGTATCCTAGAATTAATGAAATGAAGAATACAATTACAAGAGTTACTAGATAAAGGATATATTCATCCTAGTGTATCTCCTTGAAGAGCACCTGTTTTGTTTGTGGGTGTGCTAGTAATATGATAAATTGTAATGTATTATTATTGTTTACTGTTGAGATTGATTCTACGAAAATCATTCAAAATTTGAAATAATCTATTATAAAAAGGAAAGAATATAAAAAATAGCTTATAGAGATGCATGGATAACTTATAGTTGATGAATAGATAACCAACCATTGATGGCAGATAACTAGAAGAATGTGAGCTAAAAAAAATTCCGACCGACGAAAGTTTTTTCCAGCCAATAAAAACATTTTTGCGTTTGCATTATAAATAATAGTTCTATAATGGAAAAACATTGTTCGGCCGAATAATTGTTTGGCTGAATAATTATTCGGCCCAATAACCTCTGAGACCTGAAACGTGCACAATTTTTAGGTTTCTCCATTTTTGGAAGGTAAAATGGATGCCTTACACTACAAATCGACTGTCGGACTTGATACCATTAGTTTCATCATTGAATCTACTTTCCGTAGGTATAGATTTTGTTGTGTATAGGTGAGATCCATTATTTTTAATTTCTTTTTTTTTCTTAAGATGTGTCGAGTTTCGTTTCATCTCTTTCAACATGCGGTGAAATGAAAAATATATAACTTTAAAAATAAATTGAAACAAATATGGCGCGGTTAATTGGAGTGACTACTTCAAAAGGGTATTTGTAGATTTCTAAATTTTATAGTCAATTGAGAGAAAAGTGGCACAACCAAACACATATTGAAAATTGACAAGGTTTCCCCATTGATCGAATTCAAAAAAATATTATAATTAGTATATAGATCCATTGGTTACAAACTTATAGTCATTGAAATAGTATATTGTGTGTATATTGTCGTAACATATTTTGTTTTTTCAAAACATAAGTTTAACAATGATTTTAGGGGTGCAACCAAACATGTCTATTTTTCAGTCCTTTCATTTTATAAGGACACATTGTCAAACATTTTCCGAAACGACATATCAAATCTCAATAAAAAAAATTGAAAAAATTATGAATAGAAAGCTAACATTATTCTCTAAAAGTTTTGTTTTCACTTAAAAATGAAATTCTAAACAAAAATATCACTTTCGTTCGCCCAGAGTTGAAAAACATGAAAAAATCAAATTTATTTTCTCATAAGACCCCCCAAAATAGACACCAATCTTCATGGATTCACCCAAAATTCCAAAGACATGCTAGAAAATTGAAGAATCGAACCTTTCCCTTCCAACCTGTCATAGTCCAGTACCCATTTCAATAGTGGGGACTAGATTTTGTTGGTCTAGTTGCTCCTCCTTCCTCGTTGCAGCATAAGTATATTCTCATTGCAACAGATTATTTCACACATTGGGTAGAAGCAATTCCTCTAAAGGTTTCTAACACTAACTCAGTCATATCCTTCTTGGAGAGCAATATCCTTACCAGGCTTGGAGTACCTGAATTTTTGGTTTTTGACAATGCCTCTTATTTTAAGTCAATTGATCTTACTCAATATTCCCTTGAAAAGGGGATACAAGTAAAATACTCTACCAATTACTACCCACAGGGTAATGGCTTGGAAGAATTCTCTAATAAGAATTTGATCAATATCATGAAGAAGACTGTGACTAACAACCATAGGGATTGGAATACCAAGCTCTTTAATGATTTATGGGAAGATAGGATTACTCCTAAAGTTGCCATTGGAAACTCTCCCTCCTGTTTGGTTTATGGAAAATAATTTGTCTTACCACCAAACCTTATCCTTCTATCATTAAATATTTCTCAATCTTGTTCACAAGATGCTGACTCCTTCTCTCTGCAAGACTGGATCGATAATCTTCTCAAGTTAGAAGAGGAAAGGGAGAAGTCTAGGAACAAGCTATATTATCATCAACAATTGGTCAAGAGATGGTTCGATAATAATTCATCCACAAGTCGCTAGTTTGAGATTGGGGATCTGGCACTCAAGTGGGAAAAACCCCACAAGGAAAAATGAAACTACACAAAGTTTCAATGTCTGTGGTTAGGGCCATTCATTGTTAAAGAAAAGCTCGACCTTGGTACTGTCAGCTTGCAAAAATTGGAAGGCCTTACTGAGACCTTTCCAATGGATGTCTAGCTCCTAAAGAAATAATTTTCTTGAGTTAAGTTTTACTTACCTACAAATAATGTGTGGTTTTGATTGGTTTTCTTAGTGATTTGATTGGTTTGATTTCTGTGTTTCCTTTTCTTTGCAAAACATTGTTGCTTACATTAACTACTGGTTGTTGGTAAAGTGGTATATACCTAGAACCTTTCACTAATACTTCTAACTTGGATGTGTCAGAAATTCATATTTAGGTTATGCTCAGATCAATATCTTTATGGGAAAACAATACAAGATCTATATTGGCCCTTTTTACAATGAATCCACATTTCCAATGATTATTATCTTTATCTTCCCTCGTGATGATGAGTAAGTTTCTAATAGTACTTTTATGTTCCTTCCTGATGTTCTGTTGATTGTTGGTAGTACATCCATAAAATATTCTCTAACCTTTGTTATTTTCTGGTCTCACCCTGATCACCTTGTACCAAATAAAAAATACCTAAAAAGTGTAAAATGCAAGCTAGGGGGTCTTATCACAAGCCAACCTATCATGTTCATAGAAATGCTCAGTGAGTGACGTTACCATCTGATGGTTCCCAAGCCAGGGTAATGACTTGCAGTTTGAATTTATAATTTCCTTTTCTGATTATTTAGGATACAACTTGTTGTGTTCAAGGACAGGGGGTCTTATCACAAGCCAGCTTGACCATGATCATGAATTTTACTTGGACTGAAATTACTAACAAGTGGTTACCAGTCCATGGTAATTTATTTTGGCGTAAAAACCAAAAGACAAGGAGTCTCTTGATAGGGCTATCTTGTTCACTTTCTAGGTAAGACCTGTGGGTGGCATTGTTTCCTATTAGGGCAGTGGTCTTGATGCAAATTAGTTGTTATCTTGTTTTAGGTTTAAAAAAAAATTAGAAAAAAAAGAAAATCATTGTAAATAGCCATAATAAAACCCATATTCAAGGTGACTGATGGTTTGAATATCATGACATATAATCATGGTTTCCATTGGAGGCTTATCTATAACTTCCCTATCATTGGCATTTGTTTTCAGGAATATTTCAGCACTTTTGTGGCTTGTTAATTTGTTGAGTATCATTATCAATGATTATGGATTTGTAAGATATCAATTGTATATTTTTCTCTAGTAGATATGGTTGTATTTTTATAGAGTTTACTTTTTGATTTTTAATTCAACATCTTTATACTTACACATTTTCTTTGGAATATCATGTGTAAGTGTACATAGATAACTTTTTCTCCCAGCAAGTCACCATTTGTTGCTGGCTACAACAGATCCCATTTTGAGTAATCAAAATGGGAGCCCCCATTAAAATTTTAACTACTTTTTCAAGCCATATATTTCTTATGGGAACTAACAAGCTGTGAGTATGATGTTTTGACTTAATAAAATTTCCTCCTTAGCCTTGTTTTTTGGTATTTTGTGGGTTTCAGAATCCCTTTCCTTCATAAGTATCATTTTTGGGCGCTACTTCCCTCCACAGTCCGTTTTTCGCTACGCAGAATGCGGAAATCCGTGTTTTTCAAGTCATCGAGGAAATTGTTTTTCGAGTTCCGCCTTTCACTCATGCAGATTGCGGATGTTTCAATTTCCATTTAATAAAGAGTCATTTTTTTTACTTCTTCTTTTCTCTATGCAAAATGCAGAAATCAGGACTTACCTGTTTGCAAATAAAACCTTTTGTTCCTTCCGAATTCCATTTTTCGCTATGCGGAGTGCGGAAGTCGAAAGCATTCTTTAATGCATTTTTGGTTTTCTTATTTTTTTGACTTCCATTTCCCACCTATGCAGAATGCAGAAACCAAAACTCCATGTTTGTTTGTCTCTTCACAATTTCCTACTTTCTACTTTCCACTTTCTGCATATGCGGAATGCAGAACTTAAATAATTTTTGTTTTCAAATAAATTTCTTTCCTCTTTCCATTTTCCACTGTTCAGAATAAGGAATGAAGAAATTCAATTTATTTTTTCGTTCGAGTAAGTCCCATTCCAACTTCCAATTTTCACTGTGCAGGATGGGGAAGGTGGAAATTTCAAAATCCAAACTTTCGAAACTTTTTGTTTTCGATTTTTGAGTTTCATGCCTTCGTCTTAGCTGTTTATTTATGCTAGATCCATGGTCTAGATCTGTTTCATCATTGAGACTTTGGCTATTTAGTCTGTTCATTTTTTTCATGGTTTTTACCATCTTTTACTTGCGTTTTACTGTACCTGGAGATTTTTACTGCGCTTTTCTCTTGCTCGAGCTCAAAATTTCCCTAGTTTCTAAGCTCTCTACCAATAAGTTGACATTTTCAGAACTGTTTATTCTATTATATTTTCACTGTAGTAATATTTTGACCATGGTTTACAAATTTTGAGCAAAACTGGTGTCTCCTGTACCCAGAAACACCAAATCAAAGACAACTCTGCAAGAGCAGAAGTCCAAAGGCCCAAATGCCAGAATATTCACGGATATTAGTGGGCGTATTTATTATAACATGTATTTGGATTGGTCAAGGATATACTCTGTTTTCGATAATGATGATTTATCGACTGTTCCTCATGACCAACCTTCTTTTATCAACATTCGAAGCTCACACTTCCATATTATTGCCTCTATACCATCGTTTATGCCTTACACAGACCCGATGAAGTGGGCACTCGACCATGCCAACCCTAAGGACCGTGTTTTCAATGACCATATTGGTACTTTTATGGCCACATTCATCCCTGATACTTTTTACAACGATTACGCACTTGGAACCTCGAAACAACTCTTGAACCGTAAATTCCTCGATGAAGTAACCTCACGTTTTAATTATGAAGAAGTGGAAAAGTCATGGATGGAAAATCATACTTGGTTTATCCCTTGACCAACCAATGCTTAACCTATTTCATGGTTCAGGGAACCATATTCACTTCTTGCATCCATGTTCTATCGATTATATGGTGAGGAAAATTGCACATTATTCAAAGCCGAATGGGTGCTGGCAGCTCACCACATTATACGTATGAGTGAGTCTTTCAATTGGGCTTAAATTTTGTTTATCAACTTGCAGGAAGAGATTGACAAATATAAAAAGGCCACGGCCAATAAAAAACCCCAATTTTACATGTTAGAGTACATAAAGGACGTTTTCTGTGCAACCTCTGCATTTCTTGCTTTGGGTTGGAATTGGCAGAAGAACTCCTCCCCGTCTATTCATATTTATTGTCTTGACATGTGGCGGGATAATTTTGTTCCTTGGATATATGATATTTGTGACCTTTTATTAGGGTCTATGTACCATAATATCTTCTAGGCCGACGCTTCGACATTTTCACAAAGAGCCATGGATTTGATGACTTTACATGGGGATTGGTATGTTGGATAATATTTCTCCTATTTTAGGATTTGGGGTAGAAACACCGTCCATTTAATGCCAAGAATTGTCCCAGGCCGCATGGTTTTGCATGAATTTATTTTTCAGACAGTCGTTGATGGAGCCTTCCCAAAATTGGCCAACCACAATAGGAAAGGCTGGCCTAATTTTCCCCTGTTTTTGGATTCTTTGGTCCTACAAAATTCTACACATGCAGCTTTGCTAGGTAAGGAGATCAAAAATATGAACCTGGGTGAATCCCCTAAAAGAATGCATGATCCTAAGTCTTATATGGCTAGCCTCTTTTCCCAATAATGATATCAGTTCCATTACACACATGAGGATCTTCTGGATGACTCAATGTACAAGGGAGCTCTCGATTTTATTCAAGCACTGGAGAAAATCATTGATCCAGAGGTAAAGGTGCATTTTTTAAGTATCAAATGTATCTGAAGCATACTACCCTCCACTTCTAGAAATTGAGATTCGATGCACAAGAAAAGGTTCATAGGGAAAACATGGAGAGAGAAGCAACACATTAGGCAGCAACGACTTCTTCTTCTGTCTTGGCCCCTTGGTCCAAAGAAAAGTGAAAATATTTCATGGAAACCCCTAGGAGAACTCATGCTGCACAAGAGATGGAAGCCCTGCACAAAGGGGTAGATTTTAAACAGATCTAAGTCAGGCTCAGTTCCCAGCTCCAGTAACAGGTAGAAGAGGCTAAACCTCGGCCTAAGAAATAGAGAACTCAACCTATTCCCCAGCAAGCACAAGTACCACAACCACCACTAGCTCAAATTGAGCACCTACCTTGGCAAGTGCTTAGAAAGGAACAACCAGCACAGATAGTTGCTCTTGCTCCTCAAGAATAAGTGCCTCGATAGGTCCCTTTCGTCTAATAGGTTGAACATCTACCTAAGCCTAAAATCTAGATACATGAAATTCATAGTGTCATGGAGGATGAAGATGGGACTCCCTCATTCCTTGTTAATATCCCCACCTCCATGACATCTTTGGTCCCTGATGCACAATTTTCAGTAGGTTTGTTTGATGCTTTATTTCTTTGGTCTTCTTTTTCTCACTTGGATTTAAAACCTATTATTGAGGACAACTCTAGAGACCCCTTAGTATCAGTAGAAGTGCCCACTCCAACCCCCCCTTCTTCTCCACTTGTTTCATCAATTTCCCATACACCCCATACTCCTCCAACATCTTTGCATATTCCATTTTCCCTAGAAGTCCCTTCCACCTCTACAATCCCTTATTCACAAGTTAATATCCCTATTACCACCAATTCCTCTTCCCTTATATTTGTTCTCCCTAGCTCACCCCTCTTGGACATTTCTCCCATTAGTGTAGAAATTCCAGTCTCTCAAGAGCAACTTGAGCCATCAACCACCCCTCAAAAGGAAACCCTTTCATCTTCAGAGGAGATGGAAGATTTTGGAGAGGATGTTATTGTTTCCTTAAGGAAATATTTTTGGAGCAAAAAAAGACAAGGCAATAATGAAAAAAGGAGTGAAGAGGACAAAATAAGGCACTCTCAAACAAGTGCCTTCCCTTAATCAAGTTGTCTAGAGAACTGATGCCCCTAATGTTATGCAAGGAGCGTTGGATACAACATATGTCATGGGAGATTTCGTAGGAGAAAATTATGATTCAGTTTCATGACTAAATAAAGACCTCCTGGACAAGGAACATGAACTGCAGGAATATAAGAAGGATCTGCAAGCAACTGATGTACATCATCAGAAGGAGATTCAACTCCTCAAACAAGATCACAAAGATAAAAAAAACAATCAAAGAAGAAAATTAATCATCTCAAGCATTAGGTTGAGAAATATGAGCTCCTAAATCAACAACAGGCTAATCAAAATGCTACCCTCGAGCAACAGCTCAGGGAATCACAATTATCCTCAGCTGCCTCATCATTTTCCACATTAACAACTGCAGAATTCAAACAACTAGTTTTCAGGGTCAATGATCAATATTGTTAGGCTATGATCAGTCTGTATACAGGGTTTGGTGAAGTGCAAGAATTGTACAATTAATTTGATCAACAGTCAGAGGTTTTGCAAGATCACCATACTCAGAGACCTACAACAATTAAGGAATTTGAGGATGTGATAGGTTGGAAAACACATATCAGAGACAAACTATAGAATGTGCCAATCTTGGACAAACTTCGGGCTAATAAAACTGAAGTCACCATCGAAACCTAGGAAGGCATATGCGATATATGTTAGAATAATCAACCCATAGTATTTACCCACTTAGACATTATTTCATTTATTTTGTCTTATTTTCCTAGTCCATGAGTCCCACCATGTGCAAGTAGCTAATTGCCTATCAATAGAGGTCAAACTTGCCATTATTGACTCATGGAGCACTTTGGAAAGTCCTAGGAATCAAATCTGCTTTATTCCTGGCCTCCTAGGCGCCCTTCTGCTTTTTCTGCTTTATTGACTGCTTTTCCAGCTTTTAAAGCACATAAGGAAAGCTATACTAGGTGAGGTGAACCTGTTTTATTCCCCTTTCATCCTCCACTCTTTCCTCCATGAAAAAGCATGTATGAGCTTCCATTTGACCACTCTTTAGCTTGCCCATGCGCCCTTGCTAATTCGTGGGGTCCTTGATAGATTTGGGATCAGCTTTTTACACCTATGGGGGATTTGCCTATTTTGGGTAAGCCTGCTTTATGCTAGATTTGGATGCTTCCTTATGCATTAGATTTGCTCATGTATTCTATATATTCAGCAGCCTATGTTATTACAGGGTTGGCTATTGTACACTCAGTTAATATAATTTTGTGTTACAGCTCCATATTCAGTCTCCATTGTTGATAATTTTGCATGATCAATTGTTAATTGCTGTGAGTGAAATTAATCTACTGCAGGCCTGAATTTCTACAATATAGTAGAGTCTATCATCCAAGATGGACATGCAGCATGCAATCATAGGTGGACAACTTCTGATGTTTTTCTCAGTTTCTTAGGTCTGTTGTTGCTAGGTACGATCAACTAGGAAGTTCCCCCCAAACTAAAATTAGAATAGGTTGAATGATATTTTCTTGTAGCCAAGGAGAAAATCCAGGGTATGACCTGACTTACTTTGTAGGAGATTACGAGTTGGATTGTGACACATGATTCTGCAATCATAAGGATACAAGTGTATCTTGGGGAATGGAAGAAAGTGAAAAAGAGGGAGATCTCATCCCAGATATTGAGATCGGAAGTACACCTTGAGCAGGACAAACATCAGGACAATTACTTTCTGTTGGACTTAGATGCCAAATGGCGTTCCTCCCTTGGCTAAACCTAAACTGTTTGATTTTGTAATCCCAGATGTTGGGAAGTTTTACTTTTTTGTGAGACTTTGTAATATTTTTTAAAGGGAAAGTTTTCCCAAGTGGTGGGGGGGAATTTTTTGAGATTAAAACCTAGGAGGAGCATATCGAAGGATGGACTACCAAGTTACATTTCTGGAAAGTCTGTGATTTTTGTACTGTGTAATGTTTTACAAGTTAATAAAATTGCAGTCATTTCATGCTATGTTTCATGGTTGATTCATTAAATGTTTTTAATGAGTTTCAGTCATTCTTTTATTTTTATGGCTTGCTAATTATCAATGGTGCCTATTAACGTGTTGATCTATGTCCTGATTTTTCTTTACATGGTTGACGTGTTGCATATATATTGAGCAAATGTCTTTATTTAATTTATGTGGTATATTTTTCCGCTGATAAATAGTGATTAATATTTGGTACTAATTTGCTAATTAGTATTACCTCTTGGATACATTGTATGTTTATGATCTTTAGATAAAGATTTGAAATAATTTTTTTAATATTTATTTGAAGTTGGTTGAGGGAACAAATCTTGATCTGCATGTTTTTATGTTGAACATTCATATTTTTACAATTATCCAATTTTAAGTCCATGTTTCACCCTATTTAAGTGTCCTTAAACATTTAGTTATTAGGAAGGGGTTACCTTGAGTCTTTCCTTAAGAGAATATCACACTTGATATCACAAAACCTTGGGCCAATGGAGGCCTTATATCCATAGGAATTAGTCATCCCAAACAACTCGGGGATAGGATAATATCTGCGTGGGATTGATTCGAATCCTTTTTGGCTGGAATTTTTTCTTTCTATTGATTGCCTTGTAGTTTTATCCAACAACCTACAAACTGGGTTGTCAGCAGTATGTAAGTTGAAGAAGGATCCATATGGACTAAAATAAGCTCCTAGAGCATGGTATTGAAGGATATATAGCTTCTTGATAAGCTTGGAATTTACCAAAAGTAAAGCCGATCCTAACCTTTACTTTAAGGACGTTATGGATGATGAACCTGTCATAGTATTACTATATGTGGTTGACCTATTTCTAAAAGGAAATGAGAAACAAATTGTAGATTGTAAGAAGAATTCGAGATGAAATATCTTGGATTGATGCACTATTTTCTAGGCCTGGAAGTATGGCAAAGGCCAAGATGAGTCTTTCTCAACCAGGGAAAGTATGCCATGGAAATATTAAAAGGATTTGATATGTTGGATTGTAAAGTCATGGCCACACCCATAGATACCAACCTGAAGTTGTTGTCTGATGAATCATCAGAGTTAGTAGATGTGACTCAGTACAGACAAATTATTGGGTTGTTGATGTATTTGACAAATCGAGGCCAGATATATGTTTTGTTGTGAATACCCTGAGTCAGTATCTAGTTAAGCCTATATGTGTTCACCTGATAGCTGCAAAGCATGTGATGAGGTACCTGAAAGGTACGATTGAATTTGGACTATACTATGATAGAGATCATGACTACATATTGTATGGATATACAGATTCATATTGGGTAGGAAGTGCCTCAAAAATAAATAGCGCCTTAGGTGGATATTATTTTATGGGATCCACCATGATCTCATGGTTTAGCAAGAAGCAGTCCGGTGTTTCTCTCAGCACAGTTGAAGCAAAGTATATATCAGCTTGTTCTGCTAGCTGTGAAGCCATATGGATTTGAAAGTTGATGTCAGGTCTATTTGATATGGATATGGACACCACTATGATTCTATGTGATAACCAGAGTTTTATAAAGACGACGAAGAACCCAGTGTTCCATGATAAATTGAAGATAGAAATCCAATATTTTTATATACAAAACATGGTACAGAATGGAGCTATAAAGCCGCATTATGTATGTACCAATGAGCAAGTTGCTGATATGTTGACCAAGCCTCTATATTGAGTAAAGTTTGAATACTTCCATGACAATATTGGTGTAGTCCAAAAAGATCTTCCTCATAAGGAGGAAAAATTATGATGATTCTATAGACTTTCCTCGCAAGGAGGAATGATGATATGGACCCTCCTATGAAAGGGGGAGTAGGTTGTTGATATGAACCCTCCTTGAAAAATGGCAAGCATGTTGATGATATGGACCCTCATCAAAATGTGGAGTGGGATGATGATGTTGCAGTGGGATTGTATCATCCCTGGACATTAGTCCTAAAGTGATATATAGAGTTTTGTCTCCATAAAGTGATAAGATTGCATCATCCTTGGAATTATTTCCTAAAGTGAGAGGGATTTACCATCCCGTAAGTGGCTCAGGATTGCATCATCCTTGGAATTATGTCCTAAAGTGAGAGAGATTGACCATCCCATAAGTGGCTCAGGATTGCATCATCCTTGGACTTATGTCCTAAAGTGAGAGGGGTTGACCATCCCATACGTGGCTCAATATTACATCAGCCTTGGACTTATGTCCTAAAGTGAGAGGGATTTCCCATATAATAAGTGGATTAGGATTGCATCATCCTTGGAATTATGTCCTAAAGTGAGAGGGTTTGGCCATCATGTAAGTGGCTCATGATTGCATCATCCTAAGACTTATGTCCTAAAGTGAGAAGGATTGACCATCCCATAAGTGGCTCGGGATTGCATCATCCTTGGAATTATGTCCTAAAGTGAGAGGGATTGACTATCCTGCAAGTGGCTCAGGATTGCATCATCCTTGGAATTATGTCCTAAAGTGAGAGGGATTGACCATCTCGTAAGTGGGTCATATTGCATCGTCCTTGGACCTCTGTCCAAAAGTGATAGGGATTGATCATCCCGTAATTGGATCATATGTGTTGTAGGTTATGATGATTCTGACGTTTTTGTTGATTGACATATCAAATACAGATGCAGAAAATAAAAGTATTGATCAAAATATCAAGTATGGATGCAGATAATGATGTTAATCGAGTGATCACGTGCTACAAAGGATCGAGTGATCGAGTGTTGCAGAGGCTCGAGTAATCGAGTGCCGCAGAAGATAAAGATCAAATATGAATACTGATAAAGTGTTTCCATAAAGGATCAAGTGATCGAGTGCTGCAGAGTATAAATATCAAAGATAAAGACTCAGTGTTGTCGAAGATGATGTTCCAACACTGAAGATGTTCAGTAACTGCTCCAGTTACTGATGAATGTTGAAAACTTCCAATGACTTATATATGTATCACCTTGATGTTGTTACATATGCTCTCTCTTCATGCTCCTATATTTGATGATGTTGTTGTCAATAGAATACTCTTCTCATTAAGGGGGAGTGTTGAAATATTGTAACTTCAAAGAATATTCTAAATGTATTTTACTGATGTAACCCATGGGAGATGTCTTATTCCTCCGTTGGGATCTTCTGATTGTGTTTCTTTCAGTGATCCTGCATATGCTATTGTTGTGAAATTGAATGGAATACTAATGATATCTAGCTGATCATATGAAATATTAACAAATCCTTGGTATCAGAATAACAGGAGATAAGAAAAATTGCAAATTAAAATTGTATCAAGGTGAGTACATAGAAAAGGTGTTGGAGAGGTTTAGAATGCAGAATGCAAAGCCAGTTAGTACACCTTTGGCTAGCCATTTCAAACCAAGTAAGGATATGTGTCCAAAGGAATAGGAGGAAATAGAATACATGGCCAAGTTTCCCTATTCATTAGTAGTTGGTAGCTTGATGTATGCCATTGTGTGCACAAGACCAGATATTGCACATGTCATGGGAGTTATGAGGAGGTATATGAAAAATCTAAGTAAATATCATTGGAGGGAAATACATTGGATTCTTAGGTAGTTGAGAGGTACGAATTCTCATGTATTATGTTTTGGAGGTTCAGACACTATTTTACAAGGATATGTTGATGCAGATATGGTAGGCGATAAAGATAGAAGGAGGAGCACCACAGTGTATGTTTTTACTATAGGTAGAACAACAGTAAATTGAATTAAAAAATGCAAAAGGTTGTTGCACTTTCAACAACATAAGCATATTATGTTTCTTCTACAGAGGTTAGTAAAGAGATGATTTGGTTGCATAGGTTCATGGACGAATTGGGTAATAAGTAGGAGAATAGAAGGTTGTACAATGATCTCCAAAGTTCCATTCATCTTGAAAAGAACTCATCCTTTCATTCGAATACTAAAGGTATACAACTCAAGTACCATTTCATAAGACATGTTTTGGAAGATAAACTGTTAAAGTTGGAAAAGATACATACTAGCCATATTCCTATAGACATGTTGAAAAAGGTAGTAACTAGATAGAAACTGAATTCTTTCTTGGTTTATGAAACCTAAAAGCGTGAAGGTGAATATGAGAAATTTTCCAGGTCCAAGGTTCATAGCATAGTCCAGCAAGTGTAACAGTAGTTGATTTGTTGTTATTAGTCTCCAAGTGGGAGATTGTTGGTTGTGGATCTTGATATTCTAGATTCAGAGATGTTATTGTTCATTCATGTTTGTACCCTAGTTTTACTGTACACTCTTCCTAGAAGGGGGGTGCGACGGGGACCATCCCCTTTGGTTGAGGGGTTCGGGTGTTAAGTTTTAATGGTTATATCATATCTTATAACATTTAGCATCATAACAGCATAACCATAAGCCAAAAGATCACTGAAAGATAGAAATGCACAAGCACATAAAAAGAACACAAATATTTATCTTGGGAAACCTTCATGGGGAAGAAAACCCAACAAAAACTTCCTCTGTATAAGATGTATTAAAGATAAAAGACAAGACCCAAAAAACAAGTGTGCCTCCCTCTAGCAGATATGTCTCTCTCTCTCTCTTTCCATGTGCTATGCACAAGTGAGTGTGTGTGTAGAAATGAGGAGAGCCTCACTTCTATTTATATTATTCTGTTCACTTGACATTTAACCCTGTCATGTAGGATCGAGTAAAATTGTAGGCTTGAGTAACCATAACTAGATTAACTTAATATAATAATATATTCCGGAGGGTACTAATGACCCGACTTACAATGGAGGGGACTTCCTCATGAATCTTAGTAATTCTCCTGATAGGAATCATCGGGGTACAAAAAATACAAATGATTCTCCCAATAGGAACATTGAGGATAATAAGTAAATACACTTCAAAGTTACAATAATTCAACACTCCCCCTTAACGAGAAGGGTATTCTACAACAACAACAACAACAGTAGTAGGAGGATGAGAGAGAGCATATTCAACATCATTAGGGTGATAAATCTATACATCACAGGAAGTTTTTCAACATTCATTAGTAGCTTGGAACAACTACTCTGTAATGTCTTCATCTTCTGCATCATTTGATCACTTGATCCTTTTGCAACAATGCTTTGATCTTTCAATCCTTCATGGTAGCATTTCGATCTTTTAGCCGAGAACATCATCATCAACACTTTAGTATTTTCAATCAACAACATCATCATCAACAATACTTTGAGAAACATCATCAACAATACTTTGATCTTTCTACCATCATCATCATCAGCAATACTTTGAGCAACATCATCAGCAATACTTTGATCTTTCGATCATCATCATCATCATCATCAATACTTTGAACTTTCAATCAGCATCGTCATCATCATCATACTCTAATATTTTGATTAGTAACATCATCATCATCACACTCTAATCTTTTGATTAGTAACATCATCATCATCATCAACAACCTGCAATCCACAACACGATTAAAAATGCCTTTGTATCACTTTTGGACTTAAGTCTAGGGATGATACAATCCTACCACATTATCGATAGCCGAAGCTACCAGATAAAATTATGGGATAATCACTCCCTATCACTTTAGGAATAAGTCCAAGGATGATGCAATCCTACCACATTTATAGGGACCGAAATATTTGGATACATTCTGAACAAAAGTTCATGGATGATGCAATCCTACCACATTCACGGGGACCGAAGCCTCCGTATACATTATGAACAAAATTTCAGGGATGATGAAATCCCACGACATTCATGGGTACTCAAGCCTCAGGATACATTCTAAACAAAAATTTATGGATGATGCAATCCCACCACATTCATGAGGACCAAAGCCTCGGGATACATTCTGAACAAAATTTCAGGGACGATGCAATCCCAACACATTCACGGGGACCAAAGCCTCCAGATACATTTTGAACAAAATTTCAGGAATGATCCAATCCCACCACATTCACGGGGACCAAAGCCTGTGGATACATTATGAACAAAAGTTCAGGGATGATGCAATCCCACCTCATTTACGAGGACCGAAGCCACCAGATCTATTCTAGACAAATGTCCTAAGATGATACAATCCTGCTTCATTCTCAAGGACTGAAGTCACCATATCACTTTAGGACAAATGTACAGGGATGAGACAATCCCACTGCAACATCACCGCTCCCCCTTTCGAGGAAGGTCTTTCCAAACAAAACCAAGCTTGTCTCGAAAGTGTTCGAACTTTACTCGAGAAAGAGGCTTCATCAACACATCAACAACTTGCTCATCAGTACTCACATACTGGAGCTTTATGACTCCTTTCTGTATCATATATTGAATGTAGAAATACCGGATTTCTATGTACTTCGATCTATCATGGAACATTGGGTTCTTCGGTATCTTTATACAACTTTGGTTATCACACATAATCTCTTTAGTATCCATCTCCAGGTCAAATAGACCTGTCATCGGCTTCCAAAACCATATGGCTTCACAACTAGTAGAGCAAGTTGCTATGTATTCTACTTCCTCCGTGCTAAGAGAAATACTGGACTGTTTGTTGCTAAACCATGAAATCATAACAGACCCCAGACAAAAGCATCCACCTACCGTGCTTTTCCTGTCTAAGAAACTTCCAGCCCAATATGCATTTTTATAGCCATACAATATGTAATCATGGTTTCCATCATAGTATAGACCAAAGTATATAGTACCTTTCAGATATCTCATGACATGTTTTGCAACTATCAGGTGAACCTGTCTATGTTGAACTAGATACTGACTCAAGGTGTTCACAACAAAACAAATGTCTGGTCTAGTATTGGTTAGATACATCAATGACCCAATAATATGTATGTATTGATTGAGTCACATCCACTAACTTTAATGAGTCATCATCTAGCAACTTTAGGTTGTAACCTTGGGTTTATGCATGGATTTAAAATCCAACATATCAAATCTTATTTAATATTTCCACAACATACTTTCCCTGGTTCATAAAGATTCTTTCTGAACTCTTCCACACTTCCAGCTTGAGTAAATAAAGCACCAATCCAATATCTTTTCATCTCGAATTCTTCAGCTAGCTTCTTCTTGCAATATGTGATCTATTTCTCATTCCCTGTCAGAACTAGGTCATCCATATATAGTAATAGTATTACAGGTTCATCTTCTATAACCTTGAAGTAAAGGTTGGGGCCAACTTTACTCTTGGTAAATTCCAATCTCGTCAGGAAACTATCTATCCTTCCATACCAAGCTCTAGGAGCTTGCTTCAGGCTGTACAGGGCCTTCTTCAACTTGCATACGTGAGTCACTCTGTGGTTATTCGATGTAAACCTCTTCCTCAATCATACCATTTAGGAAGGTTGTATTTAGATTCATCTGGTGTAGATCCCACTTCATCATGGAAGCAGGTGCCATGATAGTTCTGATGGAAGTGTACCTTGCTTCCTGGAGGAAGTGTCTCTTCATAATCAATCAATTCCCTCTCTTTGAGAGAATCCTTTAGCCACAAATCTTGCCTTACTTCCATCAATAACATATTTTATCTTGTAGATTCATTTGGAAGATACCACACTCTTGATTTCTAGTTTGAGTACTATATCCCAAACAACATTGTGGTATTCTTCCATCATTACATCTTCCATGAGTTCATTATGTCAGGTCATCGACATATCCTAGTCTTCCGCATTCAACCTTGAAGGTTGGAACCCACTTTACTCTTGGTAAAATATCGGTCCATCATGTCATACCATGTCGAACTTAGAGATCTTCTGTAGTCACTCCCCCTAAAGCACATCATCATCTTCCCTCTGCATTCTTTACTAGAGTGACATGTAGCATCCTATGCTACGGTGTATCCATCTCAAGTTACTAGATACCAATATCCCTTTATATTGAACTTTGTCAAAAAGTTCCTCTTGCACCCATCTGTGAGCTTGTTGTATTCTATAGGTTTCCATCTTTAACCTTGTAGAAAATTTTAAGATATTCATCACTCTAGGTGATCTTGTCAAGTTCTTGGATGTGCTTTTCTATGGGTTCCTTCTGAGCTCGTACAAAGCATATTCTGTACATGTGGTTCTTTGCTTGATATATACTTCTTCTGAAGAAGTTTGTTTGGTCAATAGAGTATGTCATGCCATAGTCTATTCTTTTTTGAGACAAACCACAAACCTTTCTTTGTACACTTGTTCTTGTACATCCATATGGAAGACAATACGGACTTCCCTTTAGTTCTTGGAACCATATCATAGACATCATTCCTCATGATCAACTGTTACTCTTTGATCATAGCTTCTTCCATAGCTATAAGGGTTTTCATCAATGATGTCACCCAACTATGTTACACAACTAGAGTGTGTCCAAGGCCTCTTACTTTGGTTTGGAAGTCTCGCCATAATTTTCTTCATCTTGAGTTATCTCTCATACCCAAGGTGGTCTTCATATTTTGAGGTGGATGTACCGCTCTCTGAAGCTCTTTCTTCCGTCACGGTGTCTCTAACCTTAGGAGCTTCAGGTTCATGTTTTTTGGAGTGAATCTTAAATTTTCATCCCTTGTTCTTTAGAACAAGTCTCATCCTCCTTTTATTGTAGATGGTTGTACAGGACCTTTCCTACAAGTCAAATGCACTAGTTGCATGGTTAGAACCATTTCATAAAACATATGCATAATGACAAATTCTTATGCATCATGCAACTATTTATCCAATACAACATTCACCCATATCTCACAGAAGCTTTCTAGATTCCTTCCATCTCTACCATGACATCATTGAGATTGTGCACTAATCCAATATGTCAGCAAAGAGGTTTCATTCTAGATAAGTAGCAATGCAGAGTTGTATAAAACCATGAGCTACTCACCCATCACATGCATATTAGTAGTATACTGTCATTAATGAAAACATTCTATCATGCATAACACATCAACTGAATATAACCAAATTCCTAAAAAAACAATATCATGAAATGACAATTGAATATTTATCTTTTATTTGTTTTATGGGTATACTCCTTCTTGATCCTTCTGCTTCATCATCTTCTTCATTCATGACATCATCATTTCTTATCCAAATGCTAAGATGGATAAGAGGTTCTTCAAGAATTGAGTTCTTCATATTCCTCATTGCTTGAGGGATCTTCTTTAAATTGTGAGCTCTTGATCTTCAGTTTCTCCCATATTCTCTTTTATTATTATGAGTCTAGTTTCTTTGTGTGTAAGGCTTTAGCCGCTCATCTTCCTCTTGAACTAGAACCTCTCCACTTATGTAGGTGTCCAATTAATTTTCTTCAAGAACCAGTGAAATCATATGATTCCATTCTTGGAAGTTTTCAGCTTCACCAATCTTGTCATCAAGCTGGGGTGCTAAGTCATTTTGAAATGAGAACCTCAAATGTAAATAGAAAAAGATTAGATCTTACCGGTTTGAGGTGTTCGTCTTGGTTTCGGATTTGGATGATCTAGGGTTTGTTAGAGAAACACTAATTTTCAAAACTTGGAATATTTAATTTTTAATTGGATAGAAAGATGTGCCTCCTGAAGGCGAGCTGAGCAACATATTCATTTTCCCAAAACTGTGATCAGAACTGCAAAATATATGATGCCTAGTTTTCTTCAGTTTCTTCAGCAGAATTCCTGCTATTGTTTCTACGGTATCTCCAAAATTACTGCTCCTCTGTGTCTAAAATTTTGTATGAGGTATCCTCATCTATCTTATTTTGAACACCGTAGGTTTTAGCATAATTGGTTTCACCAATTGGGACTTATGTGAGTTTTCCCAAGGTGACCTATTTCAAGACTGTTCAAAAGAGAGAACTTGTACAAACTTCCACGTGTCACTATTTCACCTTCGGGGTCTAACATTTTTACCACAAAAATTGAAGTCTGTGCCATTTCTGGAAAATATTTCTAAATTTCATTTGTACCTTTGTATCCAGAGATATATCAATTTTCCCTACGTCACCTGTTTAAGGCTGAATCCTGGGAGAGGCTGGAACCCTAACCTGGAGGAATCATATCTCCCATAATATAGAGAATCTGAGGTTGAAACCTTTACACAATGTACATTAGGAATTTATCTTCGCACTATGAACGTTTTGGCTCATGATCCTTCTCCAATCTCGAGATATAGTGAATCTACCAAAACTACTATTTTTAGTATTTTAGGGTTTTCAAGCATGAAACCCTAATCTTCAATAGTTGTAGCTGTAGCACTTTTTCGGCTGCACAGTGACTTCTTTCAGGGTGTCTTTGAACCCATGTTACGTTTTAATGGTTATATTAGATCTTATAACAATTAGCATCATAACAGCATAACCATAAGCCAAAAGATCACTAAAAGATAGACAAGCACAACAACACAAAAAGAACACAAAGATTTATCCTAGGAAACCCTCACGAGGAAGAAAACCCAACAAAAAATTCCTCTGTAAAAGATGTATAAAAGATAAAAGACAAGACCCAAAAATGGTTGTGCCTCCCTCTAGAAGATCTCTCTCTCTCTCTCTCTCTCTCTCTCTCTCTCTCTCTCTCTCTCTCTCTCTCTCTCCATGCGCTATGCACAAGTGAGTGTGTGTGTAGAAATGAGGAGAGCCTCACTTCTATTTATATTCTTCCATTCACTTGACATTTAAACCTATCATGTAGGCTCGAGTAACCGTAACTGGGTTAAATTAATATAATAATATATTCTGGAGGGTACTAATGACCCGAATTACAATGGAGGGGACTTCCTCATGACTCTTAGTAATACTCCTGATAGGAATCATCGGGGTACAAGAAATACAAATGATTCTCCTGATACGAACATCAGGGACAATAAGTAAATAGACTTTGAAGTTACAATAATTCAACATCGGGGAGCAGCGGGGGTTTAGGGGCAGTGCCCTCTATTGCTAGGAAAAATTCACCTCTTGTGGACAAGAGTTCTTCCTCTAGTCTGAATGGTTCAGATCTAAAACAAATGAGTTACAACAGAATTGGAAGACTTTCCCTAGAATGGGTGGAGATCCGGAATGAGTCTCTTTGATGTAAAGGTGTAGCTATTTCCAATGGTGATAGCTCTTCATGAATGTACTTGAATAATCACATGAAAACAAACAAATGAGATAAAAAAAGCAGCATAATATTATCCACTATTCTATGTCAGTGACTAAGGAATCCAACAATAAAATACATGATAATAACACAACATACTTTATGGGAAAGGAACCAATTTTGCATTAAAGAATGAAGAAGTTTACAACCTTTTCCTTAGTGTCTATATGCTCCACAATTCCAATTTCTTGTCCCAAAAAGCTCCAACTTTCTCCCTCTATGCTCACCCTACTGATTTAGGAAAGAATGTCAATGCAACATCATAACTTTTCTCTCTCTCAACCATGGGGTATGAGCCTGTTTTTATACGCCTTAGTAGGATAGGGATGGTTGAGTAAATGGTGGGTGAGGTGGATAGGAGATCCAAAAAGGATGGATCTCTAGTCTAGGTGCTCCTCAAGTGTAGGGATAAGGGTGGCATGAAGCGTTCCTTCAAGAAGGTTCGTGGAAACCTCTCTTTTTCACCTTTTACCAAGGGAACTGCTTCTTCCTCACTATGATAGAGTGGTGACAGGGAAGAACCACACCCTGAAAAAAAGGTAAAGGTGGTGTCACCACCTACTATGAAAAGATTAAAGGAGTTACTGAAGAAGGTAACACTCCTTGACTTAAAGGCAGGAGTAGTGCTAGATTTTCTTATGCAATATTGAAGTCTGGGCTAGTATGTTCACTTCACAACTTGGGATTCAGGGAACATACTGATGTTTGGGACCTCATCACATGATGGTGATGAGATTTATGTGTAACAGGATGCCCCCAAAATCATGAGGCTAGAAGGATACGATAGGAGAGATATTTGAAAGAGAAATTTATCACTTCGAGGAAATAATTAGCTTGATCGGAGATAATAATAAACCAGGCATCTGTAATACAACAATACTTTTGAATCATGAGAAAATGTGTCCTCGTCATGGCTGCATACCAATACATGGCATATCCATGAGAGAGATTAACAAAGCATAGCTACTAGAATACAATGTATATCCATGTGATAGAGGAATCAAACTTGGGACATAGCTACCAGACATACACCATAGATCTATGTCAAATGAACACAAATTTGAGCACAACCACGACCATCCAAATGTGGATCCATGCTGGTACTTCATACAATATATTCCATCACAAACTGGGGAGAAATATATGAGTGCTTTTAACAAATACCCAGTGTCTTTGTCTCGTCTTCCACAAAGTATGATTCTATCCATGTGATTACAATGATTTGAAGTCAAACATGGTAGAAACCACTTTATTACTGGCCAATGATGTGAACCATTAACAAGTGTGAGGGAAATCACCATTGATGTCAATGATTCCTAAGGTACCCTAGTACAATCTCCTGAGTTTGAATAGACGATTTGATGTCAAACAGTTAGTCAAATATATCGATCAAAGGTCAATGATGTGAACCCATGTCGAGAGCGAGAGACTCTGTCATTGAGTCATATAGATCTCAAGGTACTAAACTTGTTTCTAAGACTAATTTTTGAATGATCAGCTGATGTTGACAAGAATAGTCTCATCGAAGGAGGGCCATGATGAATCCCATGTCGACGACATGAAACTCAGAAAAAAGTTATAGAATGTTGTAGATGATTTAACCATAGAACTGACTCAAAAGGTATTGACAAAAAAATTTGTTTTAACTGCAGAGGTAAAATTTTAAATTCCCTTTGAACATCGAGTGGCATGAAAAAAGACTTGGCAGCATTGACTATACAAGGCGAAGCACAATGCGACAATGGACAATGAATTCTTTGAAAGATGCAAAGGAATGAAATGTCTCATGAAAGTGGATTGACTCGGAGACAAGATGAATATCCAATTGAATGAATGATATGCAGACAAGTGCCATGTTCAAAGGTAACGACAAACTACCATTTTATTTGAAAAATGAATTGATTCCCTTCCCTTAATTTCCCCATCATGATTGATGAGTGCCTCTTTTTATTTTTATGAGTTTGAAGAGGGAAAACAACACTCATTGTAGCTCCTCCTAAGACAAGTCCATTCTGATACGTTTTACAAACCTGAGAAAGGATGGGTTCATTCCCAAAAGAGGGTCTCTCAATGTTTAGTTTAACGAGTCCAATGAAAGTTAACTCGGTATTGTTCATGTTTAGAGAGTTTGAATGAAGACAAAAGAAGACTCCAAAGGGTCCTTTTTCGTAAATAGTCAATCCAATCCGAAAAATAGATAAACTACCCTCGGAAAGATGACTCTTCAGGTACTTTTGTGAGCATGAAGAAGACAAGTTCGCTTGACAGTCTTTTCACATTTAGGGAGTCTGAAAAGAGTTTAAATAAGACTCCATTAGGTTTCTTTTCACAATGAATGGTTTTTATGAGCCTGAAAAGAATAGGAAAAAGACTCAGAACTTTGATACTAGGTTTTGGGAGCATGATCAAAGTGTCAAAATGAACGCTCAAGGACCTTTTCCGTTTTTCAGAAGTATGAAAAAGACAAAAAATGAACTTCCCCATAGACAATATTATTCATCCCTGTCCCTGCAAAAATGTTAAAAGGGCTATTAATCTCCCAAAAACATTTAAAAAAGACTTTTATAAACTATATAAAAGGGTATTTTTGATAAAAATGATTTAAAAACATTAAAATAATATAAAAAACCCTAAAATTCTTTTATAAAAGCTAAGTAAATAGTAAAAATCAAATAATTTAACACTTACCAAACCCTGGAGAGAATTTTGGGAGAAATGGAGTGTAGAATTCAATCAGAGATTGTGGAGCCATCACCCGTCCGTTTTCCGCATCGTCAGATCCAAGTAAAAGCTAGAAACCTCCTCTTCCTTTCTATTGTTTCTATTTTTTATTTTTGTTGAGTTTTGGGGCCTTAAGGGAAAACCTAAAAAACTCATGGTGGGTACCGCTTCTGGCCTTCATGGGAAAAGCGGTGCCCGATAAGAACTGTGGTTTTTTAGTTTTGCTCAGGCGGTGGCACTGCTCTGTCTTAAAGGGATAGGCATGGTGCTTCCTGTGAGGTCCAAAAAACATATGCCATAGTAAAAATAAAATTTTGCAAGCATTTTTAGTGGTGGGATATGCTTCTGAATGGCTCATTAATGTTTTTTGAAAGGTCATTTGGTAAAAAATGGTGACTTGGAAGGAGAGACAACATGATGATGACGATTCTTGTGCCACAAGAGATGTGAGCTGTATAGCTGGCTTGAGAAGCTGTGGCCTCTTAAAATTCTTCCGCACTCGCATCATGGTTTCACATGCACGTTTACTGGAGTACATCCTACGTATGTGGAATACAGAACAACAAGAGTTTGAGGTGGGACCCCATATTGTGACTATAGAGGTGGAAGATATCTATTTCCTGGCAGGGATGCCTAGACGAGGAGAACCTATTTCTATGATTGGTTCCCGATGTGGGGACACAACTACATAAGATCTTATTGTTCGTCATTACTTCCCAGGAACAAAGATGTCAGGTAAGAAGATACCTATGAAGGCTATGATGGATCTACCCCTTTGGACTATTCTATTTACTATGCAGAGGGGGATTGGAGCTAAGGGCACCACCAAGCATCCCGGGCACACATGCTATATGCCCTAGAGGTTATGGCACCCACAATATATAACTGGGTCGAGGAATTATTACATGTGTTCAAGCATCAACTGACGAAATGTCGACAGGGAGAGTCATTAGAGGAAATTTGGGGTCTAAAATGGGCCTTATAAGAAAATGTACCAAAATAAGTTTTTGTGAGTTGGAATTCAAGAACCAATAGAATTTCAATAAAATAATTCAACCATAATGGTTGAATTAACATATTTGTCATTAAAAAAAACTACTTTTTTTGTTCGTATTTTTGACATATCTCATTGTGTTTTTACTCAAATTTCGATCGGGAGAGCTTGTTGGATGCGGAATTCGATTCCAAATCCAATGAGTACCCACACTGCATACTTTTGATGGACCCCTCTACCCAAAAAACAAGAAATACCTGAAAAAACGTGATGATGATGTCATCATCACATTTTTTCAGGTATTTCTTGTTTTTGGGGTAGCGGGGTTCGTCAAAAGTATGTAGTGTGGGTACTTGTTGGATGCAGAATCAAATTCCGCATCCAACAAGCTCTCCCGATCAAAATTTGAGTAAAAACACAGGGAGATATGTCGAAAATACGAACACAAAAAGTAGTTTTTTTCTTTCTTCCTCCAAAATTAATCAAAAATATTTTATTATGTTAAATATTATTTTATTATTTTAACTATTATTTTATTATTTTCCTTAGGAGGCCCATTTTAGACCCCAAAATTCCTCTAATGTGAAGCAGTTTGGGTATGGGATTATCCTAGCATGCTTCTTCTATGAGAGGGTACCCCTCATGAGGGCCCAGGTGGTATTTATATAGCTTAGGGATAGAGACCCCCACATGCTACGGTGGGTGGAGATCATGGCCCACACAATAGGTGGCAGAGGAAGGGTCAAGTTCGAGGTTGCCTTCCTCTATTGGTTGAGTGATCAGATCCTCATGATTGAGGACTATGAATAAGAAGGGACCAACTTCCGAGGAGATCCTGATCCATCACTACCACTTGGCGCTCAGTGGGGTGATATCGGTAAGAAGAAAAAACTAATATGTTGTTTATGTTTTTATATTTTTATGTTTTATGATTTTTGTGGATGATAACAAGACCTAATATTTGCATGCATATGTTGGTGAAGCATAGCCTGGGGGATCCTCTCCAATGGACAGGTGAGCGGGAGCTCGCTTTATCCATAGAGGCGATGATGAGCTCGTAGAGTTGGAGGAGAAACTGGATCGACTCACTCTGGATATCCAGGATGCTGCTATAGATGAAATCCCTAGGAGGTTTCACAGACATACTATGGGAGTATCAGGATGTTTCCGTTGCTTTCTACGTAGGGTAGCAAGGTCCATTATGTGCTACCAAGAGCACGATTAGAGTGGTTTGCATGATGTATCCATGAAATCTAGCTAGATTTAGGATTTTTGTATCATTTTGTATGCCTAAAAGCCACAGTGCTTCAGATGAGGTTTCGTGACCATATTTTTTGTAAAAACACTTTTTATACATACATACATACATACATACATACATATATGTGTGTGTGTGTGTGTGTGTATACAGACTCGATTTCGGTGTTTATACATGCTTCAAATGGATACATTATATTTACATGAGTTTTACATGTATTTTACAGTTTATTTTACTTTATGGTTGACCATGTTTATTTTTAAAAGTTATGAATGGGAAATATGCCAGTCTAGGATAAGATTTTACAATGAATCAACAATCATATTATTAGACCTAGGGATATGCTTGTAAGTGATGAAATGGGATGACCTTTCCAACAAACATACTCTCCGAAAGAGGCGGAGAAGTGCAGGGATCTTGATAGCGTAAACGTGATTTAGGTGACAAACCACTAGTTGCGAGTCCATAAACACTACCAAATCATGAATGTCCCAATATGCAGCCTCAGTGAGTAAACCTATCACTTCCTGATACTCGATGATGTTGTTGGTAGATGGACCAGTACAGCTCGCTCCTGAACTGACTAAATCCTGAGCTGGGGAATACAACACCCAAGCTGCTGAAGCAAGGTTCAAGGTATGATGACATGCACCATCAGGGAAACTGTAGAAATCCATCCAATCTGCATAACCAAAACATGGTATAAACAGTATGGACATCAAAATCAAAACCATATTTAAAATGACAAAACAGACTGAAAGACCAATATACATATATATAAGGTACCATACATAAATGTCTTAGGAATAATACCTCTTCAAGTACAACCCATTGCAAGGTTTCCCGAAGGGTATCCTGTCATAATGTATGAGCTCATAAGCCCCTTTCTCTAAGACCTTACTAATGACAAAGGGACTGTACCACATGGATTTGAACTTTCCCTTCCCTAGTTTATCATGTCTCTGATCGTAAGTCAGGACTAGGTCACCTTCATTGAAGACACAAGGTTGAACAGACTTGTCATACTGTGCCTTGACGTGTTTCTTGTGTGCCTTGTTAGCCAAGGTAGCATCTCTCCTATCTTCATCAAGGTTGGTCAAGTACAAAAATCTCTCTTCCTCGGCGTAATTGTTTGGGAGAAGTTCTACTGCGAGTTTAAGTGATGAAATTTGACACTTGATAGGGAGGACAACCTCTAGTCCATAGACCAACTGAAAGGGTGTGAAACTAGTTGCTATTTTTATTGAAGTCCTATAAGCCCAAAGTGTGGAAAATAGAGTCAAGTTCCAGTTGGATTTGTGATCTCCAACCATCCTACGCACCATAGGTTTCAAAACTTTGTTAATGGCCTCGACCTAACCATTAGCCTGTGGGTAATACAGAGTTGAGTTTTCATGGAAAAAACCCAGCTTAGCACTCAGCATAGACATCATCTGATTCTAGAAATGAGATCCGTGGTCAGTGATTATATCTTGTGGGACTCCAAACCTGGCTATCACATGATTGAATAAAAACAGGGTGACAATATTACCATCCTTTGCATATATAGGCATTGCCTCAACCCATTTTGTAAATTAATCGATAGCTACGATGATGTAACCATGCTCCCCGACTGAGGTAGGATTACAATGCATAAAATCAATACCCCATTTGGAAAAATGGCCAACTACAATGAAGGGGTGTAAAGGAGCAGGGTGGGCATTTCTTAACTGCTTCATGACAATATTTAAAGATCGAAGGCTAGAAATACCTAGCGCAAAGGATTTTCTCGGCTGTAGCCATCCCAGAAAGATGACAGCCACATGCTCCAGAGAGGCAATCATTCATAATCTATTCAGCCTGTTCAAGCATAAGGCATCATTGAAGGATGGAATCAATACCACATTGGTACAATGTATCATTCAAAATGAGGTAGTTCTTTGTGTGGTAATGGATATGACAATGATTGTCACAGGAAATGTCGAGCTAAAATATCTTAGATTTTTAACATTAAGATAGCATAACATTAGGATCTTTAACTGAGAGAACAACAAGAACAACAATCAAACATAAGATACAACGAACATAGTGTTTTTCCTCGGGGAAACCATAAATGGAGAAAACCCCGCAACTTCCTCAGAGATAGAATCAACACCAAAAGTAAACCCCAAGACAGTAAGATGATCTCCTGACAGCAGTAACCTCTTTCTTCCTTGCCCCGGTGTCTTTCTCTTCCTCAGCTATGTGCTACAACTGAGTGTGGATGAGTGTATGCTAAATAGAGAGGCTAGCTCTCTATTTATACTAATTCCTGACATGACTAAACCCTACTAGGGCAAACCTCTCTAGGAGAGTCTAATAACCCTAGTGCCCGAGAACTGCAGGGACTTTAACCCTTGATAACTAGAATGGTTACCCACAATAACTTGACATGACTTGTTTACATTATAGATCCTCCCGATAGGAACATTGGGGCATGACATGACTCAAGTACATTACAAATACATCCCAAAATAAACATCAGGTTACAATACATAAGAAATATAAGTGAATACATTTTGAAGTTACATATACATAAACACTCCCTCTTCACTAGGAAAATATTCTCTTGACTCAATTTTCAGCACGAGTCTTCTTCTCTGTATCATCTTGGTCATCGTCAAGTTCTCGTCATCTTCATCTTCAAGTCATCTCTATCTTCAATTCATCTTCATATTCAAGTCATCTTCATCTGTATCTAGATCATCATCACTGGATCTGGATCATAACTGGATATGGGTCATCACTAGGTCATCATCACTGGATCCGGATCATCTCTCGATTTGGATCATCATTGCTGGATCTGAATCATCACTCGATCTAGATCATCTCAGAGACATCATAACTGGATCTGAATCATAGCTTGATCTGGATCATCACTGGGTCATCATCAAATGTGCTATCTCATGATTCTTCTCATCACAGGAAGTTCTAGAGAGCTATCCTTTTTTCATGCTGGTTGTAGGCCTACCTCCTCGTAGGTCTTTGGTAGCCCTTATATCTGACCCTGTGTCAGAATGGCCAACACTCACATTTGCCTTGACTCGTCAGAAGGGCACAACACTTACATCTAGCCTTGACTCATCAGAAAGACGCTCAGTCCTATATTGAGGCTTTCTGGTAACTGGCTAGGTGCCTCCATTCAGGGAATGGTAGTAGCCCTTACATTTGACATACTCATCAGAATGGTTGGCACTCACATCTAACCTACTCATTAGAAAGGCGGTAGACCTTACATCTGATCATGTAGGAACTACTCCTACAGTCACATTAGAATGGTCGGCACTCACATCTGACCTACTTGTTAGAAAGGCGGTAGCCCTTACATCTATGTAGGAACTAATCCTACATCAGAATGGTCGGCACTCACATCTGACATGGAAGGAAGCAATCCTCTCAACATGACAGAATGGCAACAGCCCTTATATCTGATCAAGTAGGAACACATCCCTCAATCACATCAGAATGGTCATGCGCTCACATCTGTTCATGTAAGACTACATCTTACAATAATCTTAGAAAGGTCCTCAGTCTAAGACCAAGTATTCCTGGTAACTCACCAGGCAGATCCATTCCAAGAATTGCAATAGCCCTTATATCTGATCATGTAGGATCCAATCCTACAGTCATATCAGAATGGATCAGCACTCATATATGACATGGAAGGAACCAATTCTATCACCATGACAGAATGGCTCAGCCCTTACATCTAACCTACTCGTCAGAATGGCTTATGGACTCATCACTTCCCCTTAGAGGGAACCTCGATCTAGAGAACACCAAGCTTCTCCTTGAAGTACTCAAACTTCACTCTGGACAATGGCTTCGTCAACACATCAGCTATCTGATCATCCGTCGCAACATACTGGAGCTTCATTGCTCCTCTATGCACCATATCCCTGATATAGTGATACTTGATCTCGATATGCTTCGACTTGTCATGGAACATTGGGTTCTCTGAAAACTTCACACAACTCTGGTTGTCACAATGTATACAAGTAGCATCCAACTGGATATCAAATAAATCAGATAGTAGCTTCCTGAGCCAAACTGCCTCACAACTAGCTGAACAAGCTGTGACATACTTTGCTTCATCTGTACTCAGTGCTACACATGATTGCTTCCTACTAAACCAAGAGATCACACCTGATTCCACACTAAAAGAACATCCTAAAGTGCTCGTCCTATCGATGGCACTGCTTTCCCAATCTAAATCAACATAACCCTCCAGGTTAATCTTCTAATTTGCATCATACTTGAGCCCATAATCAACCATACCTCTCAGGTATCTCAGAATATGCTATGCAATAATCAAGTGAACATGTCTCGGATCTGTCAAGAACTGGCTCAAGGTGTTCATAGCAAAGAAAATATATGGTCTAGTGTTCGTCAGGTACATCAAGGACCCAATCATCTGACGATACAAAGTGGCATCAACTATCTCTAATGAATCATCACTCAATAGCTTCAGCTTCGATTCCATAGGTGTGGCCATAGCCTTGCCGTCCATCATCCCAAACCTCTTCAGGATCTCTACTGCATACTTCCCTTATCCGAGGGAAATCCCATATGTACTTTGCCACACCTCCATGCCTAGAAAGTAGTGCATCATTCTCAAGTCTTTCATTTTGAACTCAGCAGCATGATTTCTCTTAGTATCAGCAATCAACCCATCCATACCTGTTACAAACAAATCATCTACATATAGTAGGAGCATCACTTGGTTGCCATCTTCAACCTTGTAGTAAAGGTTGGAATATGCTTTACTCTTGGTAAAGCCCAAATTGGATAGAAAGCTATCAATTCTACCGTACCATGTCTTGGGTTCCTATTTCAAACCATACAGGGCTTTGTTAAATCTACATACATGAGACTCCCTGTCATGTGTCTCAAAACCGAGTGGCTGTTCAACATATACTTCCTCTTCTAATACACCATTCAAGAAAGCAGTCTTGACATCCATCTGGTGTATCTTCCATTTAATCATTAGAGCTATAGCAAGTATTGATCTGATGGAAGTGTATCTGGCTATAGGTGCAAATATTTCTTTATAATCTATTCCTTCTTTCTGTGAGAAACCACGAGCAACAAATCTTTCTTTATATTTCTCTATGCTACCATCTGTAGCATGCTTGATGTTGTAGATCCATTTGGAAGTTACAACTGACTTCCCTTCTGGTCTTGGGACAACATCCCAAACATCATTCTTCATGATCGATTGATACTCTTCTATCATAGCATCCTTCCATTCTTTTCGTTCTGCCACTTCTTCATAATTGGAAGGTTCTTTATCGATTAAATCACATAGTAATGCTACATACTTGGAGCAAGATCTGGTCCTCTTTCTTTCTCTATAATTTTTTTCTGCAGCCCCATATCTTTCCCCACCTTGGATGGCTTCTCGTACCCAAGTAGGTTTCCTCTTATGAGGATTCTTCTCTGGAGGTGGATCTACAGGTCATTATGGTTCTTCAAATTCTCGATCTTCTTCTTGAGTTTCTTCATTCATGGTTGTATCATGAATTTTGGGTGCTTCTGCTTCTTCAGGCTCTTCAGTAGGTTTCTTTTTGGATTTGTTGTAAGCTGCATCTTCATCAAATGTCACATCCCTAATGATGTCAATATTCTTGAATCATGGGAAGTATATTATGTAAGCCTTTGAGCTTTCAGAGTATCCCACAAATATACCCTTCTTTCCTAAAGGATCTAGTTTTGTTCTCTTCTCTTTTGGAATGTGTATGTAAACAAGACAGCTGAATATTATGAGATGGTTGAATTCTGGTTTCTTACCAAAGAAGACTTCTTCAGGAGTCTTGTTCTTGAGTAGTCTATGTGGAGTATGATTCTGTACATACACTGCTGTTCTAGCAGTTTCTACCCAAAGATGCATAGGAAGATCTTGATCATGAAGCATAGCTCTTGCAGCTTCCATGATAGTTATGTTCTTCCGTTCTACAATCCCATTCTATGTGATTCTCGATCAAGGCTTTGAATTCCTTAAATTTGCTGAATACTTCATCTTTGTTCTTCATGAAGTAAATCCATGTCTTCCTAGAAAATTCATCAATAAAAGAAACATAGTATACATACCCGCTTAGTGAGCTTGATGACATAGGACCACATACATCGGAGTGGATGATTTCCAAGATTCCTTTTGCTTTGCTTTCGCTACTTGGAAATGTCTTCTTTGTATTCTTTCCTTTCGCACATCCTTTGCAGACCCCATCATGTTTTGCTTGAATTTCTAGAAGACCTTCAACATATTTGCTTGCAATTGGTAATGCTCTGTAATGCACATCTGCAAGCCTTCTTTGACAAAGTTCATTTGGCTCTACTGTGTCATGGACCAAGGCTTGTTCTAGATGGCCCTTCAATTTGTATAGACCTCCTTCTTGTTCCCCAATCACTATTGCATCATTAATAGTATTTCCCTTTGGCCACATGATGACTTGGCCATCTATGAATGCAACCCTCATGCCTTTTGTATCGAATGCAGATATGGAGAGAAGGTTCTTCTTGAGTCCTGGTACAAGCAGTACATCTTGCATCTTCATAGACTTTCCAGAGTCTAGCTTGTAGGAGGATTCACCACTACCTTTTATTGGATATTGGTAGTCATCTCCAAGCTTCACCTTGTGAGGTGAATTATGTTCTGAAAGTTTTACAAAGGACTCTTTGAATCCTGTCATATGTTATGAATCCCCACTATCTATAAGCCAATCATTGCTTCCATGTGTAATATTTCCCATGAAAGCAGAAATCAAGACATATTCTTCATCACTTGAAGAGTCTTCACTTTCATATCTGGTTCTCTTCTTGGATGGTTCATCATCCTCTGCAACATGAGCATGATGTCTTCTCTTGTTTCCATTTTTCTTATTTTGTATTTTAGGAAAATCTTTTGCAAAGTGTCCTACTTCATCACATGTATAACATCTGCTTCTAGATGAGTCTTTTCTAGAGTTAGTTTTAGAAAAATGATTACCTCTGGAGTGATGAGAACTTCTTTTGGTTTTCTTAGAATGTAGTGTGAGAGCTTCATCTTCACTTCCCATCGTTTCTTCTCAAGTTTCTATCCTAGCTTCTTCTTGAGAGCATTATTCCCATAGTATCCTGAACTTGACTAACTTCTTTCTGGCACATATCCCTTGAATAAAGGAGTCCCATGATCTAGGGATACCATTCAAGGTGGTCATTACAATCTCAACATTCTCCACTTCTTCATCTACTACTTCCAGTTGTTCCTTGATCTGAGAAACTCTTGTGAAGTAATACTGGATGGTTTCTACATTCTGAATCTTCACATTCTTCAGTTGGTTTCTCAGAGTCATCTTTCAATTTATGTTCTTCCCTTCAAAAAATTTGGTTAGGGAATCAAACATGGCTTTAGGTGTCTTGAGGGAGGACACTTGCGGTATGAGGTGATCCTTGATAGAATCAGCAATGATCCTCTTTTCCATAACCATCTTCTTCTTGTGTAAGGCCTTAGCCTCATATCCCTCTGGAACTGGAACCTCCTCATTGATATAGGAGTCCAACTAATTTTCTTCTAGGACCAGGGAGATCCTATACTTCTAGGCTCAAAATTTATCAGCTCCCTCAAGATTTTCATCAAGCTTGGTATGATGAGACATCTTAACTGAGAACCTATAATGAAAATACAAAATATTTAAATCTTACCAGTTCAAGATGTCGGATATGAATTTGGAGCTGAAATCCTACAGTGCTGGTTCAGGAGTAGATTAGGGTTTTTGTTTTTCGAAGTCCTATCCAACCAAATGCTTTGAATTTGATTCCTAACTTCAATTTTGAGGAGGAGATCAATCCAGGCTTGGGCTCACTGAAAAATTCCTCTTCTATGAAAATCCCTAATTTCTGGCAATAGTGTCGGGTCCAAAACTGAAAAACCTCAGAATTGGATTCTGCTTCGATAGAAAGATGCTCCCTAAGGAGGAGAGTTATTCCAACCTTCTTTTGTTGAAAATATATGGAGAGAGATCCACAAAGTAGGAATCCCTAGTTACCGCAGCTGCACAGTGTCTTCTTCTTAGGTTAGCTCTGATACCATGTTAGATTTTTAACATTAAGCTAGCATAACATTAGGATCTTTAATTGAGAGAACAACAAGAACATCAATCAAACATAAGAGACAATGAACATAGTGTTTTTCCTCGGGGAAACCATAAATGGAGAAAACCCCACAACTTCCTTAGAGATAGAATCAACACCAAAAGTAAACCCCAAAATAGTAAGATGATCCCCCGACAACAGTAACCTCTTTCTTCCTTGCCCCAGTGTCTTTCTCTTCCTCATATATGCGCTACAACTGAGTGTGGATGAGTGTATGCTAAATAAAGAGGCTAGCTCTCTATTTATACTAATTCCTAACATGACTAAACCCTACTATGGCCGACCTCTCTAAGAGAGTCTAATAACCCTAGTGCCCTGGAACTGCAGGGACTTTAACACTTGATCAATAGAAGGGTTACCCCCAATAACTTGACATGGCTTGTTTACATTTAGATCCTCCCGATAGGAACATCGGGGCATGACATGACTCAAGTACATTTAAAATACATCTTGGAATAAACATCGGGTTAGAATACATAAGAAATATAAGTGAATACATTCCGAAGTTACATATACGTCAACAAAATATCTGAGTTTGGAGATAGATTATCAAATCTCCATACCATGGATTATATGTGCTTATCAAGAACAAAAATTCAGTGGAAATGAATCATTGGGGTCAACTTCTAACAAAGCACAGGGAAGGTCACACATCAACTCTACGAAACCAAGGATTTCTTTGAAGTAGCCTTGGAAAACTCAATATCAAATTCCTGTAAGATAACAATCCAACGGGAATATTTCCCCCCTAGTACATGACGAGTCATAATGTAGTACATAGGGTTTTGATCTACGAGTACAATTATGGTACGAAGCAGAATGTAATGACAAAATTTTTGTACAACAATGACCATGTCCAAATCAAAATTATCCACACACAAGTAATGGGTTTCAGAGTCAATGAGACTCTTACTCATGTAATATATCACGTGTTCTTGGCCGTTGGGATTGTCTTGATCTAGAACAATTCCGATGGTAGTAGCGGAGGAAACAACATACAAGAGAAATTCCTTTGAGTAATCTGGGGAGTGTATCATGGGTGAATGGATCAGAGCGTGCTTCACATTATCAAAGGCATGTTTGGCCTAGTCATCCTAGAAGAATGGAGTGTCCTTCTTTAGGAGACACATATAACCGTGTGTTTTCTCTGCGAAGTTGCACAAAAAACGACGAATAAAGTTTTCCTCCCTTGAAAAATTTGGACCTCGGTAATGTTTGTCGGGGCAGGTAAGGCCAAGGTAGCAACAATTTTCAATGGATCAATCCAGATTCCATCTTTGGAAACCACGAAGCCAAGAAGGCGTCCAATCTCAACACAAAAGAAATATTTGTGTGGATTTAGCCATATATTATAATGACGACACCTAAGGAAAAAGTATCTAAGGTGCCCTAGATGGTATTCTTGTTGCTGCGAATGAACAGGGAGATCGTTAAGGTATGGTTACACGATGTGCTTGATATCATGAAAGGCATAGAACATGGCTCGCTGGAATGTAGCTCTAGCATGATTTAGGCCAAAAGGTAACTTCCGATACGCGAAGGTTACCCATGGGAAAATGAATGTCATTTTATAGTGGTCGACGAGAAGAATCTCTATCTAATTATAGCTAGAAAAACCATCCATACAAGAAAAGATGACACTCCCAGCATAGTTATCGATGATATAATCGATGTGTGGAGTAGGGAATTTGTTGTTAGGACAAGCCTTATTTAACTCTCGAAAATCGATACAAACTCTAATAGTGTCGTGCTTCTTAGCCACAAGGACAATGTTAGGTACCCATTCCGTCAGGGGTACGGGATAAGGAAACCCCGCCTTTAGAAGTTTTTCCACTTCAGCTTTAATAGTCGCAACCTTCCTAGGATGGACTTGATGTAATTTTTGTCAGATAGGTTTTGCCGTAGGATAGGTTCTAATCTCGTGTACAAAAATTTATGGATCAATCCTAGGCATATCCTCATAAGTCTAGGGAAAAATATCACAGAATTCTTTGAAAAGAGATCTATAACTTTCAGTTTCATCTATCAAGCAGTTTTGGCCTACATGGACGTGCTCAACAATTACGGGCTTGAATAATATGTCAATCAATATCGTCTTAGTGATGTTGCAAATATTTCCTTCGGAATCTACGTCTTGCAACAATACAGGTGTTTTCGGATTGGTGACAATATCAGTACCAATAAGAGATACAAGGTCAAAATCTACCAAACTAGCATTAGGGAGAAAATAGGATCTGTGATGGTGATCTTCCCATACGGGTTTGTCTGTACTCATGATCTCCATGATGGACTTATCTGAAGGAAAATTATGGGAGAGATAGTCTAGAGTAGGGAGGGATGGTTCTAGCCAATAAGGCAGATGGTAAGGATCTGAATCCACTAGATAAAGATCATCATAATGGATATCAGAGGTAGATTGAACAACATCATATGATGCTTCATAAGGGACAAGAGAGGATGACTCAACAACTTCTTTACCTCTATGGCTGTAGCCAGTCGTGGAAATCATGTTCATGGTAGCCACTTCTGTACGAGGAGGGGCTAAGGGAAACACTTCCATGAGGGTTGAATCCTTCATCATACCTACCCCAATCGACTGATAAGGAAGAGGGGACTGTCCTCGCATAGGGATGTTATTCGTGGTGGGAGTAGTAACATCTGGTGAACAAAAGTCAAGTTGATTGATGGTCACAATCTTCCCCAAATGAGGAAATTGGAGAGTTTTAAATATTGTCGAAGTGATGATAGGCATAGCATAGAACTGATTTCTCCCCAATAGAAGATTGTAATCCAATGGGGCATCGACCACTTCCACCAAAATGGAAACAGTCTTGCCCTCAAGCTCAACTAAAAGGACTGGTAATAGACCATGAGGCTGGAAACCTTGTCCATCAAAATATTTTAAGGTTGTAGGTGACTTTTTCAGTTCAGGAGAACCAATGGCTCTCCAACAGGTTATAGACAAGACTGAGATTGAAGCTGCCTCATCCAGAACTGTCCAATGGACCTTTATCCCCACTACTTTAGAGGAAATTTGGATTACAAGTTGGTGAAGTAATATGGATTTATAGTTCTACACATTGAAATGGATTAGGTTGGTGTTATATACATCTAATGCCCCCAAATGCGTTAGCATGTTTTTACACTGCATTGGATAGCTTTGGAGTACCTTAAGGGTGGACATTGCACAAGGTTCCTGAGCCAAATATTCAACCACATTGTATAATTGTGTAGCTTAGGAATTGGTATTAAAAACAACCTTCCTGATGGTAGAATTAAGCAACCACAAAATCAAATCGAGATTAGGCTTCTTGATGACAAGAGGGCCATTAGACGAAGATGGAGGGGAACTAGTAGAAGGAACTTTATCGAAAGAAGGATTTTCATCCTTCTTCTCTACTAGCTTGTTGTAAGAATGACTATGAGTATTCAAATTGATGGTATCTGAGGACATCATTCTGATTTCTTCTGTAGAACTAAAGGTCCCTTGATTAGACATATGATATATCAACTATTGCTGAGACTGGAAGGGATCGGTTAGCACCGCTGGGGTGGGGTTACTCTTCAGAAATTTACTAATCTCTTCACGATGAGGGAAATCCTTCATGAAGTGATCACCACCATATAGTAAACAAGGGTACTTGGATTTTCTCTTCCCTTTATTATTGTTCTCCATGGCCGTAGACTTGGGATTCTCCTATTGGTTTCTAGGTTTTTTTATTTTTACCTTTTCCCTTTTTCTTGTTGTCGGGTGTTTGTGTGCTTTGAATAGCATATACCTCGGCAAAAATAGTAGGATTTTAAGGAGTAGTAGTAGAAGCATTTGCTTGGCAGGCTTGGTCGCTGATGAGGGATGGATTGAACCAACAACCCCATCAAAAGGAGTTTTTGCAGGAGGCTTAGCAGGGTCTGTGTTGGGACGAGGAGCTTGAGGGATTAGTTCATACAAGGTTCTGTATTGGGAATACACCAAGTCTAGATATTGAGCGTGACTAATAGCTTGCTCTTCGGTAACAACACCACCCATAGACACATCTCATGAAATGGGAGGAAACAAGGATTTCCTAAACCAATTAGCTAACAGTTGGTTCAGGATGGGATCTTTAATAAGCCGTCTCCATGTTCTCCACTCATGGATATGGTATGAAATGTGCATGGAGGTATTTTGACAAAGTGAAGTAAAAAAGTTCGTACCCGTTTCATAATGAATGGGTAGCTGAAAGTGTATGAGAAAAACGTTTTCCAATGAGCTAAAATCCACAAACGAATGCTGTGGAAGTTCAATATACCACTTCGCAGTTGTACCGATTAGAGTGCACTGCAAGAGTCTCAAATGAATAGAGTCATCCATCAAGGAGTTCAAAGAACACAACAGATGGAATGTCATGACATGATTTTTGGGATCATCTCCCTACTTCCCATCAAACTTTGGAGTGTCTGATGTTTACTTGAATGGAATAGCATGCCATAAAGGGTTGTGCTGAATGGGATCATTTATTAACTCAGACAAATTAGGTAAGTCCAAAGTTTCTAGAAACGGAAGTTGTTGATTAGGTTCGACATACTGGTAGTACTGACAAGGCATATACGTACCAGTAGAACCATAAGTTGACTGATACACTGACTCCTGGGATGGTTTATGGGTATAGGATCCTCCTGAAGATCCTCCCAAAGGGGGTGGGCCTCTAGGAGGAGGGCCACCTGGAGGTGGAGGGCCTCCAGGTGGTGGTGGATCTCTAGGTGGTGTTCCTCCAAGTGGTGGTCCCCCATAAGGTGGACCCCCAGGAGGTGAACCTCTAGAAGGTGGGTCTCCGAGTGGTGGTCCTGCGTAAGGTGGGCCTCCACTAGGTGTCCCTCCAAAGGGTGGGCCACCATAGGGTATCCCTCTAGAACCTCCAATAGTATGAATAGGAATTCCTCCCATTACCGACATGTAGGACCAATTAGGTTTCCCCCATGGTGTGAACATGTTTCTTGGGTAAGGGATTCCAGGATACATAGTTCCTGTAGATTTATATTGATAGTTCATATTTTCTATAGGTAGTTGATTCCCTAGGTAACCATAACCCCAAGAAGACTGGTTGACTGCAAGTTGTGCCCCTAAGGGTTGGCCTGAAATTGACGGAGGATTTACCATATTGGTTTGGGTGGGAGGAATAACCACTATGGGTTTTCCTATAGTAGAAGTCTATCTAGCACTAGTAGAAACTCCACTAACAGGTAACGTGACTCGCGCCGGGGGTTTCTCCCTGAAGTTGGACTGTGCTAACACCATTTGAGCTAAGTATTTCCCCCCATCTATAGAGGGTATGGGAGGACTATAAAAATACCTAGGATTTGAAACTGTAGGGTTGGAGGTTTGTCCTGGATTATGAGAAGTCACACTATGAGTCAGGACATCTTCAATAGGAGCCAAAGTTTCAGCAAGTGAACGATATCCATATGGCCATGGGTTCAAAAGGTGGGGTAAAAGAGATGACATAGGTTCTTTGTGAGTTATAGGTGAGGGAATAATTATTTCCACTCTTTGTGAAAAATTGCAAGCACGATCAAGAGATGATTGAATTCTCCTATATTCATCCTCACCTAGAGGAGGGTTCTTAAAAGAAGTTCTAGTTACCCCAAACTCAAAAATGGCTTGACCCATAGAAGTTCTCCAAAAAGGAGCATTAGGGCCATATTCAGTTTCAACAGGACTATCGGTACGACCTTCCATCGGAGAATGAAATGAAGTGTTAGCCGTAGGAGGCTGTTGGAACAAGGGATTAACATATCTAGTGAATTGTTCTTCGCTATCCATAAATGGGCTTCCTTCCACATGAAAGTTAGTTGCAGTACCTTGATCTATGGATTCCATTTGGATCTCCCCCATGACAGGTGGAAAATTGGGTGGTAATCCCTGGTTTCTTCAATATCGTCTCAACTAAAACTCATTCAGATTGTATGGTCACTAAAACCTAACCTAGGGTTTCAAAACTAGAAAAAAGCACACAAAATTTCTCCTAGACAAACTACAGGACACAAGCAAACTTAAGTGAGAAGAGGGGTTTAATAAGTCGATTCCTCACCATGATTGTTAATTTTTTGCAAATCGCTATATACCGCACGGTCCAACAGTAAAACACAACGAGGAGGATCAACCATCCCTCACTTGAATACTTGACTACCTGGATGGCACATGCATAGTAATCTCCCCAAGTGTTGTTCTCGGTGTATTGTGCCAACAAGACGAACAAAAGGGATTTTCTCATATCGTCTCAGGAATCCTAGAAGGGCCTCTCGATATATACAAGGTACATGGGATTTCAAATTCATAGTAGTGTTGTCTAATGCATAACCATTCACAAGGGGCCTTCTGATATACAATCGAGTACGTGAAGTACCTTTCGATATACCACAGGGGTACATGAAAGGTCATTCTATATACTGATGGTACATTGAATAACCGCGTAGGTCCCAGGTTGCAGTGCATGCAATAAACGGCAGCTCCTACATTTTATGACGTCGGAACACATCTCTAACCTATCAATCAAGTTACTAAGATTTTTAACCTATATCTACCGTTAATTTTAAGTTGAACGGTTAGGTGAATGCATGGAGTTTTGATAGAAAATTAAAACCATGCAATTATGATATGCAAATTATTTCACTTTACCATTCAAATCATGCCTACTTACGGGAAGGAGAGAATATTTTCTTTTTCCAGTTTCGATTCAATACCAAAAATTTCCCAAACAGTCTAACTTAACAAAACTTTCTAAGAATACAAACAAGAAAGATACTTCTAATCTGGTCTTGGAAGAAAACAAACAAGCGAGATCTCTTTTCCTCAAAAGAAATACAAAGAGACTCAAAGGCACAACTAAGTACTTTTTTAAATTTTTCTTAAAAAATGGAAAGATCTAACTTAAAACTAATATATATATATATTTAGGAGACAATGATGTAAAGAGAAAGAAGAATCTGGAGACTTGAAAGATTATGAGGATAGTCAGATATCCAATAATCTGTCTTCAAACAGAATTATAACCAAATCTCAACAAAAAAAATTCTTTTTAAAAGAAAAAAGAAGTCTTCCGTAAACTTAACGAAAAATGAAAGAAAAAAATCAAACAAGCAACTCTTTCCTTTCAGTCTTATTAATTAGCAAGAAGAGATCTAATTGAGCTAAAGCTTCCAAGAACTCCTTTCTAAAAATGAAAACCAAGCATACAAGCAATCCAACTGATGAGTGTAATATAGATTTTGAATTGAACAACACAAGAATTTACCACATCCAGATCTTGAATCTAACTACTTAGATCACTGTAAAGAATCCCAAACATTCAGAACTGAAAGCAAAAAACAAGCCAAAATTTGAAATAACAAGTTTTAAAAGGGCCTACCTGGCACCGCTTCTAAAGGGTTACTGATAGAGTGGTTCTAGGGTAGCACCACTTCCTCATTACTATGAACAAGCAGTGGCACCACTTACTGATCACTGAACATAGGAGGTGGCGCCGCTTATTACCCATTGTGCATGCATGGTGTCTTGTAGAAGTAAAAAAACAAAATAATGGTTAAAAAGAAAAGTTAATCATTATAATATTGGCATAAAAATCATGAATTGATAGGAATATGAAGTATAGAAGGTAAGAATGACTCAGACCTGAATAGATCTAATAATACCAAACCAAGATCTAAATAGATCAGCTAGTAGATCTGATAAACTGAAAATGGATCTCACTAGATCCGCTAGTAGATCTGACTAATGAAAGACTAGAGCTTGGATTTCAGACAAGAGTTTGAATACCAAGGAAGATTAGATGTACTGAAATCTATTTCCCAGTGGATTCGCCAGATTTTTTGCTATAAATAATGCACCTCTTGCGGACAAGAGTTGTTCCTCTAGTCTGAATGGTTTAGATCTATAACAAATGAGTTACAACAGAATTGGAAGACTTTCCCTAGAATGGGTGGAAATATGGAATGAGTCTCTTTGAATTAAAGGCGTAACAGTTTTTGATGGTGATAGCTCTTCATGGATGTACCTACGTAATCACATGAAAACAAGAAAACGAGATAAAAAGCACCAGAATATGATCCACTATTCTATGTCAGTGACTAACGAATCCAACAATAAAATACATGATAATAACACAACATACTTTATGGGAAAGGAACCAATTTTGCATTAAAGAAAGGAGAATAAGTTTACAACATTTTCCTTAGTTTCAATATGTTCCTTCACAATGCCAATATCTTGTCCCCAAAATGTCCAAATTGCTCCCTCTATGCTCACCCTACTGATTTACGCCAAAATGTCAATGCAACAACATAAATTTGCTCTCTCTCAACCATGGGGTATGAGCTTGCTTTTATAGGCCTTGGAAGGATAGGGATGGTTGAGTAAATGGTGGGTGAGGTGGATAGGAGATCCCAAAAGGATGGATCTCGAGTCCAGGTGGTCCTCATGTGTAGGGATAAGGGTTCCACGAAGCCTTCCTTCGAGAAGCTTCATGGAAACCTCTATTTTTCACTTTTTACCAAGGGCACTACTTCTTCCTCACTATGACAGAGTGGTGACTTTGAAGAACCCCACCTTGAACAAAAGGTAAAGGCGGTGGCATCTCCTACTATCAAAATATTAAAGGCGTTTCTGCAGAGGGTAACGCTCCTTGACTTAAAGGTAGGAGCGGTGCTGGATTTTCTTATGCAAAATTGAATTCTAGGCCAGTATGTTCACTTCACAACTTGGGATTCAGGAAAAATACTGATGTTTGGGACCTCATCACATGATGATGATGAGATTTATGTGTAACACCCTCGAAAGAATTTTTTTGGGATGTTTTTTGGCCAACGGTTTATAGGCCCATGGTATTGGGTGATGCGTGGTATTTTCCCATGGTAATTCCCTTAAAAAAGGAAAGCACTGTAATACAACTGCATATTGTATTGTATCATTGTAAAACGATCTCATTGATTGTGTGAGAGAGACTGCGAGAGAGTGAATAGGAAGTGTAGTTGGTTTTCTAAAGGTTGTATCCCTTCCTTTTTTGCTGGATGATATAATAAAAAAAGACTAAAAATTTATGTGCGGACGTAGTCCATCTTGGGTGAACCATGTTGTATTGGTGTCTCTCTTGTAATATGTTTTAATATTTGTATCTTGTTTATTTTTATTGATGTACGATCTTATTTTCTAACAAAAACATGACCTACCCAATACAAAATATTGCATGGAGAAAGGGATTTCATTTAGAAGAACCATTCACTAATAGTGAGAAGGAAGAAGCCTTTGAAGCCGGTTTATACATATAAGTTTTTGGACCCCAAGAGGAAGAAGAAAATACTTTGGCCATAGTCATGTCAAAGACACAAACAAATTTGAGGGAAGAAAAAGAACCATTCGGTGAGACCATAGAAGAAGATAAACCACAATCAGAGGTACAGTCGCCTCCCGATTTGTCATTCCAGAAGGTCAATATTGTGGCATAGTAGATCCACACAATCAAGAAAAAATTCAAGTATAGACACTCCAAAAATAGAATGTCGACCTTAATCACTCTAAATAAAGGAGAACTCAAGGATATGCATAAGAAATAAGAACAAGTTATCCTTGATTTCATCATCAACCAAGTCACCATTGAGAAACAGATTGAGAAAAAATTGTTCGAGGAGGAAGAATGTCAAAAAGTAAAATCTCCTACTAAAAATTTAAAAGTTCATTTGAAGCCTCATCAAGAAGTCTCTATCGACATCCTTGATAATTAGTAACTGTTTCTTCTTGCATATTTTGTCTTTATCCTGCTTTATTTCCGCCTTTCAGTGGATATGGTAAAGCTAGTCAACTAAGAAACTGATATATTTTGTTTCCAACCCATCCTCAATGATTTTCTCTCCAGATTCCAGGATTAGCATGTTTTTCTGTCACTCATGACAACTTACTCATGCTTTAACTAATCCTTGAGGTTATTAGCATAGTTGGAAAGTGCTTTAGTCACCTATGGGGGTTTATTATATTTAGTAAGCCCAATTTATGAGCTAGAATAATTTTTCTTCTAGCAACTCATTTTTTATTTATAATGATGTATTACTATTGTAATAATCAATAAATTCATTGATTCAATAATCAATTATTCATTCTTCACTCTTCATGTGATTCAATATCATTATTCTTCTCTCTATTTTCCTTGTGCATGCTTATGAGGATTATGTTGTAACTAGATCCTTGTCCCGTGCTTACACATTGTTACATTAATCCTCAATTTGTTTATGGTCGTAGATCTTATATTTCTACAATCCTTGTATATTATTGTGCTCCTCTAATATAAGTGATATTTTATTGTCCCACTTACTCTTGCATGTATTATGGTTATGATCACATGAATGTTATGTTTTATATATAATTATGTATTGCTGGTAATTGCACAAAACCTCAAACTACAATAATTCTCAAGGATGGCACTCCTAAAGGAGGAAAAGGATGAAACTCTCGAAGGAGGCTAGGGAGAAAGAGTTCCCAAGAAAGTCAATCCTGAAGGAGGCTAGGGAACAAGAGCTATGAAGGAAGGCACTCATGAAGGAGGCCAATGAACAAGAGTTCCCAAGGAAGAAAATCCTAAAGGAGGCCAAGGAATAACTAATTCCCAAGGAAGGTCCTCTTTAAGAAAGCTAGTGTATGAGAGTTCCCATAGAAAGTACTCTCTCCCCCCCATTCTCTCTCTACATACTCCTAATATAATATAATTATATACATATGCATACATATACATATACATAGACATATTATATATTATAATATATACAGTAAAGGAGGCCAAGGTACACAAGTTTCGAACGATATAAATCCTAAAGGAAGTTAGGGAACAAGAGCTCCCAAGGAAGTTAATCCTAAATGAGGCTAGGGAACAAGCCTTCCAAAGGAAGGAACTCCTAAAGGAGGCCTATAAATTATGAGTTCCCAAGGATGGAACTCCTAAATGAGGATAAGGATGAAAATCTAGATGGAGTCTAGGTCACATATACAAAGAAGTAACTAATGGGATGGAAGTTGAATGGGCCTCCCCGCATGAAACATTGAAACTAGCTGGTGGATCATTTTAATTATGCCATATGGCTTGTAATAAGATGATGTCTAGTGAAACAAGACAACATGAACCATAATGTGGAATTGTATTGTGTCATAAATGATGTCTTATGGGACTAGTATGGGAAATGGTATTTCCTAGACATCATTATGTGAAGATTCACTACTACATTTCGACCAAAAATCCGACGGCTGTCATGTCGGATTTTTGACACTTTCCTGTCGCATGTACGGCGCTTTGATTTTTTCTTAAGCGTCAGAAACTTGTCGTCGGTTATCCGACACTTAAGTAACCGTCGGTTAAGCGACACTTAACTAACCGTCGGATAAGCAACAGGTATAACCGTCACTTAAACCATGGCTCTAGAGAGTAAGCGTTGCATAAACGACAGATAGAGTTGTCGCTTAAGCAATGGATATGAAGAAAACGCGTCGCAAAAATGACATAGCGAGCCGTCGCTTATGGGATGGATATCAAGAACAAGCATCGCAAAAACGACACAGAGAGCTGTCGCTTAAGCGACGGATATGAAGAAAAAGCATCGCAAAAATGACATAGAGAGCCGTCGCTTATAGGACAGATATCAAGACCAAGCGTCGCATAAACGACAGCCAGAGCCGTCGCTTAAGCGACGCGTATTAAGAAGAAGCGTCGCATAAACGATAGCTAGAGCTGTCGTTTAAGCGACGGCCGTGAATTAAAAAAAAAAAATACCTTAAATATACCTATCTTTCAATTCAATGAATTCGTCTCATAACTGCTATTTGTCTTCTTGGCATCCAAATGTTTACTAAGTTAAACTTTCCCCATTACTTAGCCGAGAAGATTAACCAAGAGCTCCATGAGTTCAATTCCACTAGGTCTTTCCAATATAAGTCATACAGAGTATATCTTATTATTCATCATAATTATGCTATGATGGAGAGTTTTTAATTGAGATTGGTCAATGAGCTTCATGTTCTGCTGCCCGTGATCGAGTGGTTTCCCATGGTCCGAAGGCCTCCCAACAAAAAGGGCTTCTTCTATTATATCAATGCCTTTATTAAATAGTCTCGGTTGAGACAATATGTTCTAATGATGCGAACTAACGAATCCTACATGGCACCAAATTGTACAGCTCAAGCGCCTAATGGTAGATGTGGCAAATTTACAACATATTTATTAAAATTTAATTCAACCAGCAAAACAATCAATGATAAATAATAGAAATCATTGAACAAAGGCAATTGTGCAACATTAAATGAAATGAGGTTTAGATATAAAAAGAATGCAACCGTAAGATGAAGATCAACCTCATCTATCTTGTCCATTTGACCATAAGTTGGGTTTAGCTTATAAGTTTTTTCTGGCTTCTTTATTCTCCTTACTGAACCAGCAACTCATTGGGAAACTATTGGAAAGCCTCCCTGCCTTTTGCACACATTTGGGTTTGCAACTCGCTAGACTAGGTTAGATAGATTTCATCAGCTTTGCACATCTTCCATTCATTTTAATTTCTCCTCCGAAATATCCCAGTTGCTTGGTGATTCTCTCTATCCATTTCCTAAATATTTTTACTTGAGAGATAGAGATAGAGAGAGAGAATCCATCCATATGAAGACAATAGAAATGACATCATAAAATAAATAGTCTGTAAGACCATGTGCTAAACTTTTGGAACAATTCTTCCATATCATCCACCTCTTACCCTAAGCTGTAAAGTAAACATTGTGATTGAAGGATGCATGTAGACACATTCACTTGCCTCTTTCCCTATGTGTAAGTGCATGTCTGTGAGAATGAGAGAGAGAGAGAGATGAAATTATGAAAAACATCCACCAAGGCCACCTGGTATATGGGACAGAAAGGCTTACAAAGGAAAGAAAAGAGAGAGAGAGATAATCTAAGCTTTCTGTGATGGTGTTACACGACAAAAGATGGATGTTCTTGATAGCATGGATAAATCAGTAAAAGCTTCATACTGATGCTTAAGAATGATCTCCAATGTCCAACCATCGACAATAAATGCAACATCTTGCTAACATTTGTATAGAGAGAAAAAATAGACTCAGTTCAGCACACAATTCTAGTAAAATAAAAATAGAAAAACCCTTCCCAGTCAATTTACTTTCAAGTTTCAAATCTTAAATCATGCTTTGCTTTAGCATTCAAAAATATATCCTTCTATTAAAAATGGTTGATAACAATCACAAAAAGAGATCTATGCCACTTTTTCTAAAGCTCAGGGTAGGCTAACGAAGTACAACTCACACAAGACTAACCTGAAACTGATAGCATCCCGAATAAGAAGCAGTTAAAGAATCCAGATTCAAACACAATAAGCAATAAGTAGCAAACCTTATGTTCAGTACTGCTTATTCTCATGGTAAGAAGAACACGTTCGAGACTTCTGGACACTTCATCAAGATTTTTCCCTTGAATAAGCAAAAGCTGACCTTCTGGTTCTGTAAGGAATTCAAATCTTGCATTAGCTGCCTGAACAAAAAAATTTAAACATGCTTCAAGTGAAAAGATGGTGATCAATTACAAAAAAAAAATATGATGTGCCAAACATGACATCCCAAATACAATGCAGTATATCATTTTACTATCTCGGTTTACTTTTAAGTTTTCAATAAGTTATAGTAATGATCATGTCCATTATAGATCTAAAAGCTAGTTTGACAAACAATCCCCAAAGATAAAAGAGCAAAAAAAATCAGGAGGAACCCGAAAGGGACTTTATAGTAGGCCCACTTAGCTAGGATTTGCAGCATTTAGACAAGATTGATTTACCAACCTTAGCACTGATTTTACCTGTTATGCTTTTCAGTCACAATTCTCATCAAATTGCCTCTCTGTGATGTCAATTTCAAGGTATTTCACCATCTGTTTTTGTGAAAAAAATGTAGAGGGTTCTTCAATTCAATTTTGTAAAAAGCTAACCAACATTTTTTACCCTATTTTCTGAAATTCTCCATATCAGTACAGGTGTTTGTCCATGTAATTGTCATTCTTTCACTCTTTTGAGAGGTTTAGCTGGCTTTTTTCTGGCCTTGCAGTGCATCAATTGCTAGTTATCCTACTCTGATTATTCATAAATCGTTCAATGGTAAAACCCAACTGAAGAGGGAGAAACAACAAAAGGTGTACTTATGGTATACAGGATAACAAGCTATAATAGACTAGCCTTGCTGAAGATCAATTAGAAGCCTCCAAACTGCAGTTCACTTAATTGACATCAATTGTGAAAGAACAATAGGGCATTATTAATGAACAACAAAAACAATCCTTGACCAATCTGCTCAGATCAGCAGACCAGAAATTTCCCATTCTAAATTCACTCTCTTCTCATGCAAAATTATTAACAGTGATGCAGAAGAGATAACTCGTGTCCGTTTTTCTAACGCCGCATGTTTTTTTATAGTTTGTATTCAAGTATGCTCAAAGGGCGTTTTTACCAATTTTTGGTTCATTCTTTGTTGATCACTAATATGCATGGCCCGTGACAAGATAGTAGTTGTGATATGCAATGGAAGTTATGTTAATATTTGCATGAGCCCCTGTTTGCCCTGTTCCCCAGGTGAATGGAGATTAATCCTACAGGGCTAATGTCCTTGTCAACATTTTAATAAAATTATACTCTCTCTCTCTCAATGATATGATAGCTAACCTTGAAATCGTTTCTTCATCTGGCATTGACATAAGTTCCCTAATTCCTCCACAACGACTGTGACCAATAACTAATATATGCTCAACCTGTTCATGCAACATTCTACATAATGTAAGAAACCAATTTGGTAAACCTGCCAAATCAACAATTGAGAAGCATCAATTTATGAGACCATGTATAAAAAAAATTATCAAGAAAAACAGAGAAGCAATTGAAATGAAGTATCCTTCAAAAGTCCATTGTTAAGGAACAGAGTCTTTCCTTGAGAGAGAGAACGGAAAATTCCAATGCAGCACTAGTTCCAGAAATGTCATTCTGCAAGGGATTCTACAAAGTCATTGCATGATGACTACAACATATGCTTCAATGTTATTCCTAGGAAAATGTTTAAAATACCTATGAACCTTCAACTCAAGTAACTATACCCTACCAGCTCCTTGCTGATTAAGAACACGGAATGCATTGCTGTCATTGAGTTTTGGATGATGTCCATAAAAGTAAGCTAATGCTATAGTCACTGCCTCCTTGTCAACATTTTCATCATCAATTTGTAACATGACTACTGGAGCACCAGCTTCTTTCCATGGACCTTGAAGCATGTGCCTGCATTACAAGAAACAAATTACTGAATTAGACAATAATATTTTAAAAGTGATCATGGACTAAAGAAGAGATTAACAAATCAGATACAGTTAACTCTGATACCACTTTAATGAACTAAACTTTTTATTAACTGATCCATCACAAAAATACAGGGAAAGAGTCCATAACTATAATGTCCAAAGAACATAAATAATATTTAATAAGAATGAATGAGATAATGATGATTTAAAAGTATTCAAAAGGAGTCTTTATATAGTGATGCAACCCTAGGTCATAAATGTAATTTATGTTAATTAAATAGTAGTTATTCTCAACTGCCAAATCCAGAATAAATAAATAATTGTTGTCAAATTTCAATATTCTTATTGCAGATTCTTGGAGTAATCTATCCTATAACAGACAAGTAGAGTGAAGAGTTTTGATTTGTTTCATATATATAGTTCATTGATATATTAGTTGGCATAACCTTATGCCCAAGAGGTGGTAGGACCAGTAGAGAGACATACTTGTAACATATATACACCTGAAAATGTTTTGAGGTTGTCTGCCAGGTTTTTTCCAAAACACTTCTGATGGACACCTCCAAGCAGCATCTATTCAATCTGAGATATCGTAATGGGTAGAAACACCTCACAAGCAATGGAAGCTTTAGCAGTTGCTGCAACAAGGGGGTATATGGCAACAGGAACCACCAGCAATAAATAGTCCCCTTGCGAAAGCACACTCCCACAAGAGGTAAACATGACACTTGGTAAATCAAACCATAGTGGGGCCAATAACAACACCACGCTTTCACTATCACGTGTTTGGTATAGGATATTACCTGAAGACACTATTGATTCATTACAGAGACTTGGGTAGACTGTCATCTATGGAGAGTTTCTGAAATTGCAGAGGAAACAGTCACCATTTATTGGTGAGTTGTGAGAGCCTTATAGTGGTTACTTGTTGAGGAAGGGCGTAATCTCAGTAGTCTTCTCATTTTTTTTATATACAAGCTGTTACAGGATTTCATGGACTGAGATGTGGCCACATAGGAAGATACCCTGCTGCCATCATTTCCAGAAATTGTGGGTACCATCCTCTCAGCGTTTTGACTGTCATACTGTGTTATTTTATTGGGATGAAGTTTCTTTCCAGCTGGGCATGATCATTGGGTATGAAGACCGTATATTGAGGAGAAATTGTGGTCCTATGAACCAAAAAGAAGTTCAACTTCAGACAGAGGAATTCGAGGCGAGCATCCATCAATTACACACCCTACACCTCCACCATCGGATTCTCCAAAAGTTGTAACACGAAATAAAGTACCAAATGTATTTCCTGTACCAGCTCGTATCTCTTCCATTTTAAAGACAAAACCATAGCAAAATGAGGACAAATACATTATAGGTAATCCTCCTTGCAATTTGAGGAAGGATATAGGAAGCTTAAATTGCTAATTTGGTACTCATTAAGTCAGAGACTTTCCAATAATAGATACAGATGAAAGCCATATAGCTGTGATTTTTCGAATCCAAATAGTCGTTTAGAATAGTATACATAGGTATAAATATCTGGATCCTTAAAAAATACCCAGATAAAAGCATTAGTAAGGTAGTCAAGGAACCAAAGCAAAACCAAAAGACTGGGAACAATGGTCAGCAGACCATCTGCAGCAGAAAGGCCTACTTTATTACACAAAATTATGTCCAAGAATGACATAACAGTAGAACCATATATATTCAATTTTTTTTTTATTATAACTGCTTGTTGTTCACCTGACAGAATAGTTAAGATGAGGCTGGAGCTAAATATTTCAAGTCAATCTTAACAATACTCGGCCCTTATTATAACTGCAGTTAAATTGCTTGGTAAGAGAAATTCAAAAATTCTAGAAGAATATTATAACTTATAAATTAATGTAATATTCAAAAAAAATTATGAAAATACATCTAAAATTGTTGCATACAATCATATCAATAAGGGCAACATGCTTCAACAATTCCAAATACATAGCAAATAGTACTGTTGGGACGCATACTCCATGTTTGGGTAACCCTGCGGTTAAGCAGAGAAGTTTTGTAAGCGGAGTTATGGGTCAAAACAGTCTTAGGGGTGTCAGGGGAAGTTAAAACTACTTTTGTTTGTAATAAACCCTTGGGTGAAATCCAGGGTTTAGGGTTCTGGGTGCCCATGGTTTAAGACCATGGTTTTGTAAAAACACGCAGTATAAATAAGCGCTTGTGCAAAGAAGATAGGTTAAGTTTTTATGATGAAAGAAAGGATAAGGAAAAGATAAGGTTGATTGTGAAAGGTTAAGTCCCAGTTGTGTGTGTGGACGACCTCTGCAGCTGGGTGCGCAGAGGTTTTTTGTAAGAAGAGAAAGAAAGATCTGCAGCTGTGTGCGCAGAGGCCTGCTGCTGTGTGCGCGGATTTCAGAGAAAGAAGGGATCTGCAGCTGAGTGCACAGATCAAACTGTGGTTTTTGTAGCAAGTTGAATAAAACACAGTTTGTGGATGTAGCCCCTACACTGGGGGTGAACCACGTTATATCCGGTGTCATGGTTTCTTGTGCTGTTTCTGTTTCTTTTATCTTTTATGCATTAATAACTGTATACATCTGATAAATTAGATCGCTATCAATATTTAACTTCGCTGTGAATTCCCTCTAGTGGGTTGAGCAAGTAACGACTATTTATTTATCCGTGAAGTTGTATGTGAATGAATGGTAAAGCTTTTATAGTATTGATTAATAAGATTATTAAGGCTAAGGTACAGCAATCCCCCTCTCGGCTTATAGAAACCTGATTCTGCGACACCCCATAGCTGTTTCAGGTGAGACTGCAACCTGCCCGCAGGTTGTTGCCGAAAGGGCCAACACTGTGGGTCTTTTGTTGGTGCGACACTAAAGGTTTAAACCCGGGTCTGCCCTATTGCCCAACAAATTGGTTCCGTTGCCGGTTGAACTCAGTCCCTGCTCAAGAGGGGTTTACATTGTACCTCAAAGGCTATGTTCTGGGGGCCCTTGGTGAACGAAATCAGTGATTGGGTTGCTGAGGTCGGTCTGAAAGTTGCGCAGCAAGAACACGCCAATCCACGGTGTAGCGCAAGTGAATTTTTACAAAGGTATGTTTTTGTGATGCTTATGAAATTTTCTTTGGTAGTATCCACATAGAGTTGCACCAGTGGTTATCTAGGTTAACAGTAAGCAGGATGAACTTCCAAGCTCAATGGGTTCCCGTGTGGAAGCTTTTGTGACGGAGTTTTCCCTTGACACACCTAGCTCCTTCAGCGAAGCTGAATGACAAGTTCTACAAAGGGCCCCGCGGTAAGTTTTTGAATTTATTAAGCTTAAGGATTAAAATACTATTGGCCGCAAAAGGTATGTTGCTGGTTGAATCGAACTATTAGTTTAGTCGTACTAACATATGTTTGCAAGTGACATTCCTCTCGACGAGCAAAGTGGGTTGCTGCGAAACGGAAAAAGGTATAAGAGAGGTTTTGAACCCTCTCCCTCAGGTCAGACTACCGCGTCCACTCCTGTAAACCCTGAAGCATCCGATTCCGAAGAAAACCCTCCGGTCACCCCACAACGCTGCTCCGTGACCCCTGACATTCCATCACAGTCTAAGAGTCAACCAGGCCCGAGTATTCTGGCCACAGGCCAGTCTACCCCCGTAACTCCCCCCCCATCGACATCCTGCCCCCCTCCCAACCCCCCTAGAAACTCCATGGCCCACCTCGTTGATGACATTAAACTCCCCATTTTTAAAGGCACGGGATCAGAGGACCCAGAACAGTTCTGGTTTCTCTGCGAAGCAGTATGGAACGCGAAAAAAATTACAGATCCGGATGTACGAGCCGCACAGCTCATTACTTCGTTTCGGGACCGGGCTCTGACATGGTTCATGAAAGTTTCTAGCACCCAGAGTCCTACTTTAGGTGAGATCAAGGCAGCGATACTCAAAGAATTTAAGAAACCTAAATTGGAGTCACAGAGCATCACAGAACTTAAGGAAATCCAACAGTGACGTGGCGAATCAGTGTGGGACTTTGATCAGAGATTCAAAGTTCTCCTGGACCAAGTGAGATTTACTATTAGTCCTGCGCGGCACAAGGAATGGTTTATTGCAGCACTGTTACCACATATTTGAACCCCACTCATGCAACAGAAGGTTGCTGACCAGCAAGAGGCTGTGGAGATCGCAATGAAACTAGAGACTGCCCCTGTCGGAGATGACTCTGGTATTGCTCAAATCCAAGCGCAGCTAGCTACGATGGCCCTAGAACTTCGCGATATGAAAAAGGGAAAACCTGATCGTGAAGAGATTTGGTGTACGCAATGTCAGACCGAAGGTCACGACAAGGAAAGGTGCCCTCTGGTAAACAAGTACTTGCAGACAGGCGCGCCGAACCCCTTTCCACCACAAGTTCTCTATTGTGAGCTCTGCAGAATGACAGGTCAGCACCGACCTGAGAACTGTTACCTGCTGCAAAGGTATGGACAGGGAACTAAGACCTCCTACTGTAATTTTTGCAAATCTATAGGTCATAATGAGGACGAGTGCCGCACCTATGATGCTTACCGGGTGCACACGGAAGGCCCAAGTACCGATAGTTATGGTTACTAGGGGGGTGCCTCTGGACGAGGTACTTCTGGAGGCCGTGGTGGCATGGCCGGGTGAGGCCGCAGCCAATTCATGTGTTACAATTGTAACCAAGCTGGGCATTTGGCTCGCGACTGTTGAAACCCCACTACGACATGCCGATATTGCCGCGCAGTTGATCATGTGATTGAGCAGTGCCGCCAGTTGATCGCTAAGATTCAGGCACAATAGACCACCCCTGCTTAGAACCTTAAGATGATTTCTGTAGAGCCTCGCCCTGCTGCAGCCATCAATGTCATTACAAGAAGTGGATTTACGACACACGTTCAAAATACGCCAAACCGACCTGCCGAAGCTCTAGTTCGGAAGGCTCCTGAGAAAATCCCTGCATTTGATAACCTCAGAGAGAAAGAGACATTCCTGGAAGCCAAGAAATATTTTGCTGGCCCTAGGCCACCCAGCGCACCTGCGCCGCCTCAGTCGCTACTCCGCGACGCTTCAATGGATAAAGTAAGTATATTGTCTACCTTTTTACAAAGTTGCCTTAAACTTTTAAGAAATCAAGATGCTCTGCATGAGCTGCAGAATGTCATCACTTCCTGCGAATCTCTACAGAGCTGTGGTCGGGACAAAACTGTTCATCGAGTCAGCAGGACTGGCAGGGAGATGCGATTGAATTCTCAGATAGGGGCATATGATATGACCGATGTTATTCTGGACTTAGGGTCTGATGTAAATGTTTTAACCAAACAAACTTGGGAACAGATGGGGAAACCTACCCTTGCCTGGTCCCCTATACAGTTGAGGCTAGCTAACCAGCAAAAGATTGTACCTTTAGGAATATTCCTGGATCTCCAAATAGATATTGACGGGGTCAGCACCTTCGAGGACTTCGAAGTAATTGAGATCATTGATGACAGCAATCCCTACCTGGCCCTACTAGGAATTGAATGGGCCATGGAAAATGCCGCAGTCATTAACCTAAAGAAGAGACAGATGGTCTTCGAAGGGAAAGAATTCAGGGTCATCCTGCCCCTGGATCCTTCGCAAGGGGCATGGTACACAGAACCTCTCCGACATAAGGATCAAGCGGATGTGGAACCCATCTCTACTACCACTGCGCAGGCAGAAGGTTATGAGGATCCTCCAGCCGCAGGGTGGGAGTCTAGTAGCTCCTGTCTGACGGACTCTGACGATGAATTAGAAAACTGGCAACACCGATTATCTGAGCACCATAGGGGCCGCAATGTCTGCCCTACCAAATCTCTCAGATGGGTCAACTCACAACCCAGAACTATACCTGTATATGATGGTTCGACAGATCCTGCACTGTTTATTGTACAATTCTCGGATCAGATACTTGACCTACAGAAAATGGAGGCCCTAGAGTCCGCATTCAGAGCCACAGCAGTCAGATGGTGGACGAGCCATAAGAAGCAGATCCCTACCTGGGAAGCATGTCAGAAGCTCCTTCGCCTGAGGTTCTTAGACCAGTCGGCAAAGACGCAAAGCAAGTTTGAGGGAAAAACTTGCCCCCAGGATCACTTAAGCAAATGCTACGAAATATGGAAGTATGTACCTTAGGATGAGTGGGTACATAGATTTGTGCACACGCTGGGACCACTAGCGAAGCGCTGGTACGCGGAGGCTGAACTTCGCCAAGATACTGTAAGTTGGGACTGTCTTGTTCATAGCTTTATCAATACTTTCTCTACTAATGATGTCTGTCCAGCCCTAGACGTAGCTATCAGGATCATCCATACTAAGGTATTTAATGAACAAGTAGTGACAGAAGACCACCCTGACTAGGCCACCCAAGAAGCCCTCGCAGTCGAATGTTATAACTTCACAGTCGACGAGGAGGAGGACCCGCGCTGTCTCGATATCCCCGAGTCTGAAGGATACTGCGACGTGCATGGACCGGTAGACGAATTTCCCGAAGTAACGTAGCCCTTGAGGACGCGCACAGTTAACATTGGCTCCGATGAACAGCCTAAGTTTGCTACCGTTGGCGATTATTGGGATGATGAGATGGTAAGCAAGGTAACTCAACTTCTCCACGAATACCAAGATCTTTTTCCGACAAAGTTCTCTAAAATGAAAGGTATCCTGGGAGATATCGGTGTAATGAAAATCCCCCTGAATCCTGATGCGAAGCCTGTGAAGCAGCGCCCTTATAGATTGAATCCAAAATACAAGGAAAAGGTTAAAATAGAGTTGGATAAGATGCTTGCTGCAGGAATAATCGAACTTGTTGAAGAATATGAGTGGGTCAGCCCTATGGTCATTCAGGAGAAGAAGACTAAGGGTGAAATCCGAATCTGTGTCGACCTAAGGAAACTCAATGATTCCTGTCTACACGACCCTTTTCCCACTCCCTTTACAGCTGAAGTGCTCGACAATGTCAGAGGCCAAGAAGTAAACTCTTTTACCGATGGATTTTCTGGCTACCATCAGATCCGAATTGCTCCAGAGGACCGACATAAGACAACCTTTGCTACCGAAATGGGATCCTTCCAGTATACTGTCATGCCCTTCGGGTTGAAGAATGCACCTGCCATATTTTCCCGAGTAGTCATCTCTGCGTTTAAAGAATACATCCATAAATTCCTAGAAGTTTACTTAGATGATTGGACTATTTTTGGGCTCGTAAAAGACCATCTAACTAGTTTGAGACTTATGTTGGACAAATGCCGACAGCACCAAATCTCGTTGAACTTAAAAAAGTGCATTTTCTGTGCACCCTTTGGCATTCTACTTGGGACTTATGTTGGACAAATGCCGACAGCACCAAATCTCGTTGAACTTAAAAAAGTGCATTTTCTGTGCACCCTTTGGCATTCTACTTGGTCATGTGGTATGCAAGCAGGGATTGATGATGGACCCTGCGAAGATCGCTATTATTGTGAACCTACCACCTCCGAAGTCTGTCAAACAACTTCGCACAACGCTTGGTCACACTGGTTACTACAGGAAATTTATCCAAGGATATGCCAAGATTACCGCCCCAATGGAAAGGTAGCTAAAGAAAGATATTAAGTTCGAGTGGACACCAGAATGCCAAGCAAGCCTTGAAATTCTGAAAGAAAAAATGGTCACTGCCCCTATCCTAGTATTCCCTGATTGGAACAAGGAGTTTGATGTGCATGTTGATGCATCCTCTATTGCTTTAGGTACTGTACTCGCTCAGCCAGGTGCAGGTAATATCGATCACCCTATCTCTTTTGCTAGCAGAAAGTTGTCTACAGCCGAGAAAAATTATACAACGACAGAACGCGAAGGTCTTGCTATGGTATATGCATTACAAAAATTTCGACATTATTTGCTAGGATCTCATTTTAAGATGTTTACTGATCACTCTGCTTTGAAGTACTTGGTTAACAAACCTGTGCTAGCTGGAATAATATGCAGATGGTTAATCCTATTTCAAGAATATGATTTTGAGATCATTGTTAAACCTGGAAGACTTAACCTAGGACCTGACCACTTGTCGAGGCTTGAGTCAGGCGAAGAACCTACAAATTTGGACGCAGGCCTCCCCGATGCACAATTATTTGCTATCCAGATAGTTGATGACTATTTCCAGGATATTGTTCAGTATTTGTCCACAGGTAGACCCCCTCCAGAGATGACCACACAGCAGAAGAAGCAGTTGGTGGTTCGAGCCGCGGACTTCACTTTAATGGCAGGACAGCTGTATAAAATGGGATCAAATGAGATACTGTGCAGATGTGTTTTGGAACATGAAAAACCTCTAATATTGGCTGAAGCACACTCTGGTGCAGCAGGAGGTCACTATGCAGGTAAAGCCACAGCGCAGAAGATTTTGACAGCCGGGTTATGGTGGCCTACACTCCACAAAGATGCAAGAGAATATTGCCATAGCTGCGACATCTGTCAGAGGACAGGTAAACCATCTAGGAGGGATGAAATGCCTCTAGTGCTGCAAGTCACATTATAGGCCTTTGACAAATGGGCCATCGAATTTGTTGGTCCTATCAACCCCCCTGCGAAACACTCAGGATCCCAATACATCATTACAGCAACTGATTACCTTACCCGTTGGGCCGAAGCTCAACCAGTCAAGACCTGTAGCACTGCTACTGCTGCGAAGTTCATCTTTGACAACATCTTATCTAGATTTGGGTGTCCCAAAGTTCTTATGAGTGATCAGGGGTCACATTTCCTGAACAGGACTATTGAAGTATTGACTGAAGAATTTCAGGTGTATCATCAAAAGAGTACTGCATATCACCCATAAGCAAACGGGACTGTCGAAGCTTTTAAAAAAATCCTTGAGCATGCCTTGACAAAGGTTTGTAACGCTAACAGGAATGATTGGGATCTTTGAATTCCAGCAGTGCTATGGGCTTACAGAACTACTTGTAAGAAGTTGACAGGCCATACACCCTTTCAACTAGTTTATGGGCAAGAATCTGTCATGCCCATGGAATACATTGTTCCCAGCCTCCGGATATCTGCTTTCACTGACATGGATGACCCAACCATAATCACAGAGAGACTAAAACAGATATTAGAACTTGAAGAGGATAGATTTGTCGCAGGCTTCCAACAACAGGTGCAGAAAGCTCGAGAAAAAGCATGGCATGACAGACACATCAAGAAGAAACATTTTCAGGAGGGTGATCTTGTGCTCCTTTATGACAGCAAATTCATGAAGTTCCTAGGAAAGCTTAAGACACATTGGAAAGGCCCGTATGTAGTACACAAAGTTACTGATGGGGGCACAGTCCAGCTAGCTAAGTTAAATGGTGAACTCTTTCCCTCTATGATAAATGGGAGCCGCTTAAAAAAGTATATGGACAGGCTAGATACTCAGAATAGGAGGTAGCACCAAGAAAATAAGCAAAGATGTTCGTAGCATTATGGAATATCGTACTCTGTTTTGTCTAAAGAATGCAGAGCTTCAGGTTGGTTGTAGGTCGCAGGGTCAGACTGTGTCGAATTCGAGGGTTATCAAGGTGTGTCGCAGTCCAACATGTGGCGGATGGGACATATTGCATTCGGCGGCGCTGGCACGAGAGCTGCTATCATTACTTGTCATAATGAGATTTTGGGCAAATCCGGCGCTGTGCGGAGAATATTTCTGGAACTTCATCAGATTTTGCGTCATTACTACACCATGATGACAAATTACACCTTGGGATTCTATAAGAAGCCATCTCGACCTATGTCTCTGTCTTAGGCACATCTGTGAGATATTCCACCCAAACCATGTCGAACGACTATAAAGTTCAGGAGTTAGTACGAGAAGTAAGGGATAGAGGTTTGCAGCACCTTCTGAGTACTCCGCCAACACAGCCTACTGGGCTAAGTACATCGGCAGGCAGGAGTTTGCTCTAAATTTGCAAAGACAGATAGGAGTTTTCTCTAACATAGAGCAACAAAGGGTATGAGGCCTAGTAGAAAGACTCTGGGGAATTCCGCCATACAATCGTGCGGCGTAGTAGAACTATGGTAGCTATATTCCTTCCGCAGTGGGACACGCAATCCCAGGGGACCCCAAAGTTGTGGATGGTCAGGCATCCTCAATTGAAGAGAAGGATGGTGTTACAGGTGGATCGCGATGGTCTTCATCAGCAAAACTTCTGCAAAGGACAGAAGTAGGCAGCTGGCTGCAGAACGCAGAGCTTCAGCAAGCAGTATGCTATGCTTTGTCAGCAGAATTCTACCATCAGAGAAACTGAAGAGTGTCCCAGGACGGGCCACTAGTGAGTCTTAGGGGCCTGTTGGGACGCATACTCCATGTTTGGGTAACCCTGCGGTTAAGCAGAGAAGTTTTGTAAGCGGATTTATGGGTCAAAACAGTCTTAGGGGTGTCAGGGGAAGTTAAAACTACTTTTGTTTGTAATAAACCCTTGGGTGAAATCCAGGGTTTAGGGTTCCGGGTGCCCATGGTTTAAGACCATGGTTTTGTAAAAACACGCAGTATAAATAAGCGCTTGTGCAAAGAAGATAGGTTAGGTTTTTATGATGAAAGAAAGGATAAGGTGAAGATAAGGTTGATTGTGAAAGGTTAAGTCCCAGCTGTGTGTGTGGACGACCTCTGCAGCTGGGTGCGCAGAGGGTTTTTGTAAGAAGAGAAAGAAAGATCTGCAGCTGTGTGCGCAGAGGCCTACTGCTGTGTGCGCGGCTTTTAGAGAAAGAAGGGATATGCAGCCGAGTGCGCAGATCAAACTGTGGTTTTTGTAGCAAGTTGAATAAAACACAGTTTGTGGATGTAGCCCCTACACTAGGGGTGAACCACGTTATATCCGGTGTCGTGGTTTCTTGTGTTGTTTCTGTTTCTTTTATCTTTTATGCATTAATAACTGTATACATCTGATAAATTAGATCGCTGTCAATATTTAGCTTCACTGTGAATTCCCTATAGTGGGTTGAGCAAGTAACGACTGTTTATTTATCCGCGAATTTGTATGTGAATGAATGGTAAAGCTTTTATAGTATTGATTAATAAGATTATTAAGGCTAAGGTACAGTAATCCCCCTCTCGGCTTGCAGAAACCTGATTCTGCGGCACCCCATAACTGTTTCGGGTGAGACTGCAACCTGTGCGCAGGTTGTTGCCGAAAGGGCCAACACTGTGGGTCTTTTGTTGGTGCGACACTAAAGTTTTAAACCCGGGTCTGCCCTATTGCCCAACAAGTACAAGTAACCCAAAAGCAATCTAAATTCATTTTCAACTTCAATAATGACTGGCAATCCTTTTAATAATGATTAGACTTATTTAAAAGTCAAACACATTATAAATTTATAGAAGAACCTAATGCAATGGAGTAATTTCATCCAAGAACATCCAGATTCC
>LPNX010170112.1:618147-630669 GCA_001517045.1 Pseudotsuga menziesii
TGCATGATAGTCCATTCCAACATAGTTCATGATATTTTTTAAATCCCGGTATGTGCGAGGTAATTTATTTGATGGCGGTAACAAATACTCACCTATCAAACTGTTACAACAAATTTTAAAAAAATGGTTAGTATAAATATTTGAAGAGCATAATATTAACGACAACAAATACATCCTTATTTATTTTTATCATGAAGTACGTATAACAATACAAATATTATAGCAACATAAATCAAATCATATATATGCGATCGATGAAACATATAATCACATACGTACCTTAACACTAGCGTGATGGCTGTGTTTGAAAAACCATGCTTAACCTTCAAGTTCATTATCAGTAACACAGTAGAGAGAACACTTATGCGGGAGACTTCAAAAAGAGGTTCTTCTGCCTTCTCAAGTGTAGGTAAATCATGAAGATCTTCAAAGTCATCAATTGGCGGTGCATGAGGTTGATCATCGTCCATTCTAACATTAAATGCATCATTGATTAATGCATTTGCACCATCATCCTCAATTATGTTATCGTCATGATCATCGTCTAATTCCATGTCATCATTAACTTGATCATGATCAGTATTCGCAGGACCTGCATATTGACGTTCCTCCTGCACTAGTTCTTTCTGCGTAATTACCACATTCTCCATGTTCAGAACAGCCCTAGGAGGCCCTTGCTTTATAATTACAATTAAAACATCAAACAATGAACGTTAGTCATGTCGATTAAGTAACCAAAATAAAAATGATACAATATACAATTACAAAAACTCTCAATATAAAGACCGAATGATATATAATCATGAATTATATTGACTTACCAATGGATGATATTCATGCCCCCCCTCAACATGTCCATGTTCTCTACAATGTCTTTTACCTATTTTGATCAGTAACCTTCTCGTATTAAAGCCCCTACATCGACTGCAAGGACAATAACATTTTCCATCACCCCTTCTTTCCACTCCCTCCCACAACCTAGCAAGCAATTGTCGATTTTGTTCTGCTGGATCTTGATGACCTGTAACATCATTGTTACGTGACATTTTATTACTCAAACCCTAAGAACAAAGTACGAGCAAACCCAAGTATATGATGAGTCTTCTTTTCCACAAGGGTTAGAACCAAATCCAAAGAGCAAGACCAAAATACAAGACCAAGTGGGAAGATCCCCACAAAAGAGCAAGGCCAAAATCATCCAAGACCAAGTGGGAAGATCCCCACAAAAGAGCAACGCCAAAATCCAAGACCAAGTGGGAAGATCCCCACAAAAGAGCAACGCCAAAAAAAACCCTTAGGAATTTCGCACTTCTTGTCCAAGAGATAAGTGCGAGACTCAGTGTGTGAGATAATGAAACTAGCCGTACATCTATTTATATGAATGTGTGTAGGAAAATGAACCTAGGATTTCCATTTTAATGTGTGTGGGATAATGAACCTAAGTGACGGCGCTTTCCATTTTAAATAATTAACCAATTAAGACAAATTATTAAATGATTGAGCAATTTAAGCGTCATCGCTTAAGCGACGCTTGGAATCCTGGCTGTCGCTTAAGCGACGCTTATCCCCACCATTTCAAATTTTTTTTTTTATCTTTCTGATTTTTGGCACGGTTAAAAGAAAAAATCCACGCGCCGTCGGAAAAAACCGTCGGATTTTGGATCGAAATGTACTAGTGATTGAGGGAAAGATTGCTGCCACATAACTAAGAAGGAAGTTTAATAAAGCACACCCATAGAAGAGGATATGGATTAGTGTATCATATTCATTAGGTGGTATGGAATATGCGAGAGGGGTTGATTCCATAAAATGTTTAACATCCTTTGGGGTAGGAATATTATTAGGAAACATGGAATTGGGCTCCAAAAAATCCCTGCTAATATTAATCAATTGTCTTGTTTGAGAGGAAACACTAATAAAACAAAGGGATATGGAACCAAAAGATTTCAATTGAGGGATTAATACCCTACATACCTTCCATAGAACCTAGAATGGGATTATCGCTAGAAATGGTAACGGATTCAAAGGATTCTTCATGTTTTGGGAAGAATGCAGTTGAGGATACATGGTTTCTTTTGTAAATGGGGGATGAAGTAGGTGTAGATGTTCTCAAGGGTGAGTGAGTCCACCTAGCCTCTTGGTCACAATGGAGAGGTATTTTTAGAGCCATGGTCTCACATACAATGGGAATTAATGGAGGCGGAAATATAATGAATATAAGAAATGGAAGGGACATGATTTGAAATTATATATTGGGAAGTATGTGATGGGGGATCATAGTATGAGAGTTGATAAATAGTGACCATGTTTTATTCATGGGGAAATACCATGACTTGGAAGAGTGAAGACACCACAACATTCATGATATAAATGTAATCATGACCCAATAAGATGTTATGATCCATTGTACAAGTCATGATAGAAATGCCAACCATAACAATATTAACACCTATTCAATGTGAATATTAGAAATATCCATAAGGGTGAACATAGTATACCAACAAAGGCTCATAACTCAATTGTTAATGGAATTAGAGAGGGAGAGACTATTTTTCTCTTGATTGGATAGAACATAGCACATGAGGAGGATACATAATATACAATACACTAAAGTTATTCACCATGACTTGTATTTGAAATGGGGTAGAATAAAAAGATTATTTTGGATAAGGTCCCAATTAAAGGTGATGGCTTGGGATGAAGATTGATAAGAATTTTATTTCCTTCACAAGGAGATGGTATATTGAACACTATGGAACTAGAAGTTTAAGGGGTTTCCCTTGACCTATATGAATAAGTATCAGATAACCAAGTAAAGGTAAATATATCAATACATGTGAATATACTGATAAACTATGCATAAACATGATGTTTCACACAAGAAATAATGGTTTTACCTTTTTTATTTACTAATGCATGTAGGATTTAAAATGTATACACCTTCAAAGTAGTTTGAGTATGACTGGATGGTCTCCAAGCCACTCCATTGAGAGAGTCCTTTTCTCCATTGGATAATCCTGATTCTTTGCCTTAGTACCTATAGGATGGAGGGGGGAGCCTAAGAATAAGTGGTCTTTCTAATATATTAAGCAAAGATAATAAAAACTATGTTCAATGGAGTATGGAATGAAAGGGATAATGTTTATAAATGAATGGATAGGGATTGAATAATAGAGTAGAATCCTCTTTGAGTCAATTGGGAAATTGAATAACACAACGTCTCATGGTTTCTTCTAGATTTTTGGAGTTGAAACCTAGAAAAATACTCTCTTTCTTTGAGTTCAATTAGGGATAAAATATTGATTTTTGTGGATTTTTGGTTAGCCTTGGATTTTCATCTCGAAACTGATGCTTTTGTGCTTTCCAATGATTTGTGCTAAATGTCAAAATCCATGATTTTTGGAGGACAACCCTAATTTTTCCAAATCTTGTGAAGAAAGGGGTAATACACTTTATAGGCCTTTATCTTCCCTAAAACTGCACTTATTGCACTAAACAACAATGTTGGGAAAGCGTAGGAATCTGGCCTATTATTTTTGCTACCATATTTGGGAAATATATGAATCTTTTGGGGCTTAAATTTTGTTGATAGGGGGAACATGCTGGCACAAAGGTACTGGCTATGTGAGTTATGCATTGGTTATGGTGTATTATCCTATTTAAGATCTCTATTTACATAAGTGAGCAAAATTAAACCAATAAAACCATTTGTCCAAATGAGTACTAAAGGTGTTGGATATTATAGGTACAGTATGTTGTAGGACCTTGAGAGAGGTGGAAGGATATCAGTCAATAATCCAAGTGTGTACCTCAAAAATAGGATTTACAAAGACATAAAAATCCAATATCGTACAAAAACAGGAATTGAAGGCTATGAACAGGTAAAGGAGAGGATTCAAGGTGTATGAGAATTCTATATTAGTTTTTGGGGTACACAAGTTATGGAAAATTGCTACATTATGTCCATTGACTATATGCAATAAATTTAGTGTAATAGTACCATGTTTTTTGAGTTGAAAATGATTATGTATTTCATGAATTACAAATGAATTAGTATAAATTTTATATGATTTAGAATCTTCCTACCATCTTCGAAATCATACTATAAAATATTTGTTCAAATTGGGCCCTTATATTGCTAAAATTGCATTTCAACACCCTTAAATACCCATGTTTCACTTAGATTATGCAATCTCAAGAAATAATATCTACAATTTTAGTAATTTTTTTGATTTTTTGGTTAGATTTTGAACAAAAATGGCTAGACCCAAAAAGGTTTGAATAATTATGGAGCTAGTTTAAGTCATTTTAAGTGATCATGCACCCAACAAGGACACATGCATTCTAAATTAGACCCATCAAAATAGGGAATTAACCAATAAGTACCAAAGGGTCAAGGTGAGTCAAACATGTGACCCAGGTCTAAAGACTTAAGGTAGATGATGCCTAAGGAACCCACCTAAGAACTACACATGCCAATGCGGTCCCACATCTAGGCTAAGGCGATAGGGGCTCACTAATGGTAATCCATCACATTATACATGTAATTGAGAAGTATCATCTTATCATTGTGTTTCTCAAGCATGAATGTGACACAAGCGTAGATTGCACAAGGAACCTCTAGGTGTGTAGGTGTATGTCAGTACCCAAGTGAAAATTTCATATGCTACAGAAGACTCTTGATAGAAGAGAGATGATATATTAGGTTGATAAATGAAATTATATGATTGTCATTCCCAATATTTCATTCAACATGGATTTATATCTCAATATTTCATTCCACATGGATCTATATCTCAAAATTTACATGAGAATATTTCATTCCACATGTGAACATTATCCTTCCACATGGTCCATATAATCATATTTATGACATTTATGTGCCTAAATATTCACTACCTGGGTCTTGGCATTGAAATCCAAAATATGAATACATACACACATATTTACATCCATTATGATTGAGGGGGCTCACAAGAAGTTGATTCTCCTTTTCATCGCAATAATAAATAGTTCTCTTTGCTAAAATAGAAACATTTATGCACATGTTAGGAACACATATGTGTTTTATGAATATGTGCACATTCCTTTGTCTATAAAAATAAGAAAGGCCAATTGCTAATTTTTTATTCATCCCTACCAAGACTAAAAATTATCTTTAGGAATTCAACAAACACAAGAACATTCTATAAAGAGAAACAATTCCATGGAGCTATAGTCATCCATTTCCATGTAGCATTTGCAATTAGGTTTTACTCTTTTTACCATTTATTTAAAAATTGTCATATTTTTTAAAATATGCTTTAATTGTTGAATTGTGATTCTTATTTCATAAAGACGGAAAAAATCCATGGTCCAATTGAAAACCAAAATCTTAACCCCCCCACCAGACCCACAAAATAAACTAAATCAAAGTTTATATGAGCTAAGAAACTTAGTTGGGGAACTTAGGAACCCACGAGAACCATCCCAACTGTGACATGATACTTCCCTTAAGACCACCATTTCCATTGGTGATCCGGAGGATTATTCATCTTTAATTTACACTGATCCAATATGGTACAATGGTATTTAATCTATGGTTCAAAGAACATAACATATGTTTTAACTCAGAGACTTAGCTGTGACACTGATTTAGCTATGACACAAATTTAGCTATGACACAGATTAAGCTATGACCCAAATTTAGCTATGACACAGATTTAGCTATGACACAGATTGAGCTGTGACACAGATTGAGCTGTGACACAGATTGAGCTGTGACACAGATTTAGCTATGACACAGATTGAGATGTGACACAGATTTAGCTATGACACAGATTGAGCTGTGACACAGATTTAGCTATGACACAGATTGAGCTGCGACACAAATTGAGCTGCGACACAGATTTAGCTATGACACAGATTGAGCTGTGACACAGATTTAGCTATGACACAGATTGAGCTGCGACACAGATTGAGCTGCGACACAGATTTAGCTATGACACAGATTGAGCTGTGACACAAATTTAGCTATGACACAGATTGAGCTGTGACACAGATTGAGCTGCGACACAGATTGAGTTGTGACACAGATTGAGCTGCGACAGACTTTTTACACTGCTGTGACAGACATAGCTGTGACAGACTTGCTGCGACATCGCGAAGTTAGTGGTGACATCAAAAGTATACGTTACGTGTGATGCTATGGTATGGTGCAACATATGTGCGTAACGATCATTGCAACGTGTTGTGAGTCAACATATGTGTGTGGAGTTGGTTGCAACGTTTCAGGAATATGGAACGTCGTGGTATCATAACGCTTAACAGCGTTTTGGCCGAATTGCATGGTTCAGCTTAGCATGGTTGTAACAATAATACAAAAAAGAAGAAAAAGATAACAGCTGAGATGATGGAATCTAATCGATTACTTATCCCTCCCGCTGAACTCTTAAATAGAGGAGGCTGGCCACCGAGAAGGGGGCAGATTGTTTTTTGGAGTGCAGAGTATCGTTTCTCTATTATGAGAAGCTTAGAGATCATTTTTGCTACGAAGTGTCCAGATGCTGTGCTGTAGAAGTCGACATTCTCTGTTATATTTTAGCTTTCTTTATCTTTGAATGCTGATTGTAATTTCGAGAGAAAGGTCTTAAAGATTTTGTACAGCATTCTGTTTATAGTTGCTGAAGTTGTTTCCAGAACCATTTTTGCACCATTTTAAAAATATTAATTGGATCGGTACCCATTGGAGAGGGACCTGGAGACGTAGCCCAGTGGAGGGGGTGAACTCCATTATCAACTTCTGTTTGTGACACTCTGATTCTATGCTTCTTTATATCTGTTTATCAGTTCGTTTTACATCTGTTTCCAGTATTTAATTTCTGTTAATGCTGTTCCATTTAATTAATCTGCTGAACGCATTCTTTTAACACAAACTTCTAATGCACATAAGTTGAGGTCCGACAGATCATATTTGGTATCAGAGCTGGTTGAATGTTGTGCAAGTTTTTGAATGCTTACCAGGTCCAGGTTAAAGCGTGGTGAAGGTGAATTAGTTGAAGAAGATCCTGAGATTGGCTCCAGGAGTACATTCTCAAGAACCATGGCTTCTCCACGAGGGGAAGAAGAAGGACATACCGAACGGGAAAAACCTGTCATTTCTGAAACAGAGTTTGTGGAGGATTTTATGAGTATGAAATCCATGCTGGAAATTCTACTCAATGAGCGAGCAGAGAGGAAGAAAAAAGAAGAGGGATCTTCATCCATAGATGCAGAAGTGAAGCCTAAAGAAAAGGGTAAAGGAGTAGGAGGTGATGGTGATCCTCCTAACACTAATCAGACTTTTTCTTCTTCTCATAATGCAAGTCCTAATATGCCTTATTTCAAATTGGATGTCAAATTTGAATTACCTATTTATAATGGAGATGTAGATGCTGAAAAATTAGACAATTGGATCAAGCAGCTTGAGGTATATTGCAGGGTGCAGGGCATTAATGATGACCCTTCCAGGATTCAATTGGCCACTTTGAGGATGAGTGGAATGGCTCTTACCTAGTGGGAGAGCAAGATTCAGCAAGATCTTCGAAAGAATGGTAAAATTATTTCAGTTTGGAATGAATTCATTGAAGTATTAAGGAAGAAATTTTATCCTTTAGGCCATATTCAACAATTAACCATGGGTTGGCAAATGTTTTGACAAGCTAAAGGACAAAGCATTTAAGACTATACTCATGAATTTAGAAAGAGGGCTATTGCATTGAATGTTTCATTAGATACACAGGAAACTCTTCTTAAGTACATTGGTGGCATGCATTCTTATTTGAAGCATACCTTGTTGATGTTTAATCCCAGTAATTTGGATGATGTATGTGTTCAAGATACCCATTTAGAAGCCAGGGGTAAGCATGCTAATGATACTTTTGTGAAGAAATATTTTAAATTTGACAGCAAATCGAAAGGTCAAGACAAGGGGAAAAAGAAGACGGCTACTGTTAAGAAAGAGGGTGAAAATCCTACATGTTCTCATTGTCATAAGGGACATGATGTCTCTAAGTGTTGGAAACTTCATCCGGAGTTAAGGCCAAAGAAGTATGGAGGAAACAAAGATAAAGGGAAAGAAAAAGCTACTGCAGCCGTTATTCAAGACTTGGGATCCGACTCAGGTGATGAAACAAAGGTTACAGCTATCAGAATCCAAGGTAAGGATAAAAGTATCTCACTTCCCATTGATGCACAATGCAGTTCTAGTGCAAGTACAAGTCTTCCATCTACTTCTAAGCAAAACGATAAAGATAGAAGTGCAATGTTTCATGTTCGTGTCATTGCAAATCACACAAAGATTGATACATTGTTTGATAGTGGTTCACAAGTAAACTTGATATCAGAAGAAGTGGTTAAGAGATTGCATTTAGTTACTGTGCCTCATGAAAAGCCCTATCCTCTAGGTTGGGTTACTAATGATACACGATTGCAAGTTACAAAGAAATGTGTATTAAAATTTGCAATTACTGAAAAGTTTAGGGATGAGGTAGAATTGGATGTAGTACCACTTGACATTTGCGAGATTGTACTTGGGAGTCCATATTTGTATGACTGGAAAGCAGTCTTTTATAGAGAGCAGAATAAGTATCATCTTTTTAAAGAAGTTATGGAATATATTGTACGAGCACATAATATAAAAACCAATCTAGCAATAGTTTCTATAGGACAAATGAAGAGGTTGGTAAATGCTAGTAAGAATTTTGTGTTGATGATGGTTAAGATGAAAAATGATGAAGTCCTTAAATATTTTGAAGAATGTGACCCTAAGCATAAATCTAAACTGATTGACATCATTTCTGAGTATGATGATTTGTTTCAAGATCCAAATGGGTTACCACCGAGGAGAGAGATTTAGCATGAGATACATTTGCAGCAGGATGTGCCACTCCCGAACATAGCCATGTACCGGATGTCTGTAATGCAGAACGAGGAAATCAAGAAGCAGGTTCAGGAGCTGATTGAGAAGGGGGTCATCTGGCCCAGTACTTCTCCTTGCGGCTCTCCTATAGTTTTGGTTCCAAAAAAGGATGGGTCATGGAGGATGTGTATCGACTATAGGTCCCTTAACAAAATCACCATTAAAAACGGGTATCCTCTTCCTCGTATTGATGATTTGCTTGATCAGTTGAAACATGCAATTTATTTTACAAAATTGGATCTGTGTAGTGGGTATCATCAAATCTGTGTTGCTGAAAATGATGCATGGAAAACAGTGTTTAAAACAAAACAGGGTTTGTATCAATGGCTTGTAATGCCTTTTGGGCTATGTAACGCTCCTGCTACTTTCATGCGGGTCATGAATGATGTCTTTCGTTCATTCATTGATGATTTTGTAATTGTATATCTAGATGATATCCTGGTGTTTAGAAAAACTTGGGAAGAGCATGTTGTACACGTGAAGAAAATTTTAGATGTACTAAGAAAGGAAAAGCTTTATGTAAAAATGTCCAAATGTGAATTTGCTAAAACTTCTTTAGTATATCTAGGCCATGTCATTGGTGGAGGCCACCTGCGAGTGGACCCAGCCAAGGTTGCTGTCATTGTAAACTGGCCACGGCCTAACACCGTTAATGAAATCAGAAGTTTTCTGGGTGCGGTTCAGTATTGGAGGAAATTCATTTCTGGGTTTTCTTCCATTGCTGCTCCGTTACATGCATTGACAAGTGTTGAACAGATTTTCCAGTGGGGAGGCAAGCATCAGAGAGCCTTCGACACTTTGAAGGAAAAGATTAGCACATCACCAGTTCTGACATTGCCAGATTTGCAGCAGCCATTTGAGATCGAAACCGATGCCAGCAGGTTTGCCATGGGAGCATTTTTGATGCAAGGAAGGAAGCCAGTCTGTTACCATTCGGAAACATTCTCTACTGCGGTAAGTAACTATCCTACCTATGACAAAGAATTGTATGCTTTAGTACAGAGTGTAAAGAAGTGGAAACATTATATCATGGGAAAAGAAATAGTTATACATACTGATCATCAGCCACTTCAATATTTACAATCTCAAACTAAAGTACAACAAAGTAGGCATTTAAGATGGATGGGATTCTTACAACAGTTTCATCTCGTAATTAAGTACAAAAAAGGAATTCATAATAAGGTAGCAGACATGTTATCAAGGCCTCCTACAAATGCTTCAATCATTCTTCAAAACAGTTCATTAACACATGAAAGTTATATTGAACAGTATGCAGAAGATAAAGATTTTAAGAAAGTATATGGATCATTGATACATGGTAAACAGGAAGAGAACTATTTTGTGCATGGACAACTCTTGTATCATCTCTGTAAACTCTGTATTCCAGAGAAAGAAAGAGTGCATGTGATCCGAGAGGCGCATAGTTCATTGATTGCAGGACATTTTGGTGTAAGCAAAACATTGTTTGTATTGCAGAATCATTGTTATTGGCCTCAAATGCAAGAAACTGTAGCTAAATATATAAGAGGTTGTGTTATGTGTGCAACAAGTAAGCCTAGCAATAGGAAATTGGGTTTGTACACTCCTCTTCCGGTTTCTTCTCGTCCTTGGGAAAGTATTTCCATGGACTTTGTAGGAGGACTACCTATGACTAGAAAAGGGCATGATTACCTATATGTTGTTGTGGATAGGTTCAGCAAAATGTGTATCTTGATGCCATGTAACAAGCAGATCACTGCTGAACAAACAAGTCTTTTATTCTTTCAAAATGTTTGGGTACATTTTGGGTTACCCATGTCTATTATATCAGATCGAGATTCCCAGTTCTTGGGAAAATTCTGGTCAACTTTATGGGAGCTTATGGATACCAAACTGAAGAAAAGTACAGCTTTTCATCCACAAACCGATGGGCAAACAGAGGTAGTGAACAGAACAGTGGTTCAGCTGCTCAGAGGATATTGTAGTAAGCATCCTAAACTTTGGGATGAGCAGTTGTAGTATATACATCATGCTTACAATCATGCAGTTCATTCTTCCACAAAAAAATCTCCTTTTGAAACTTGTTTTGGTTATCTGCCAAAAACATCGATGGACTTCTCTTTTGGTAAAGATGCAGTGGATGGACATCATGATGCAGATAAAGATTTAAAGTTCATTCAGAGAATCCAAGCAGTGCAACAGGTAGTTCAAGAACAGTTGGAGAAGAGCCAGGAAAAGTACAAAGCCAGGCATGACAAGCATCGAGTTGATCATCAATTTCAGGTTGGTGACAGAGTTTGGTTACATATCACCAAAGAGAGAATGAAAGGTGAAGGTAAAAAGCTTAAGCCTATCAGGTATGGTCCTTTTGAGATCTTGGAAAATATCGGTACTAATGCTTTTCGCTTGAATTTACCTCCATACATGCAAATTTACTCAGTTGTCAATGTTGAGAATCTTAAATTATATGAGCCTCCGATGATCATGGATGGGGAAACTAACGTACATATTCCTTCAGTTGATGATATGGCACCTGAATATATGAGAGAGTTGCAGGATGATGTTATTCTAGACAGAAATGTAAGGACTTCACGAAGGGGGAACGCTGAGTACCTTTGAGTGGGGCTGAAAGGAATGCATCCGAGCAAAGCAAGATGGATGGAAATTGGTAAAGTGAGGGAACTTTACCCTCACTTACTTGCTGAATGATTCAGGCTTTTGGTGGTCCAAAAGCTCTCTAATGGGGAGGAATGATCCGAAGGATTATTCATCTTTAATTTACACTGATCCAATATGGTACAATGGTATTTAATCTATGGTTCAAAGAACATAACATATGTTTTAACTCATAGACTTAGCTGTGACACAGATTTAGCTATGACACAAATTTAGCTATGACATAGATTAAGCTATGACACAGATTTAGCTGTGACACAGATTGAGCTATGACACAGATTGAGCTTTGACATAGATTTAGCTATGACATAGATTGAGCTGTGACACAGATTTAGCTATGACACAGATTGAGCTATGACACAGATTGAGCTGCGACACAGATTGAGCTGCGACACAGATTTAGCTATGACACAGATTGAGCTGTGACACAGATTTAGCTATGACACAGATTGAGCTGTGACACAGATTGAGCTGCGACACAGATTGAGCTGTGACACAGATTGAGCTGCGACAAAATTTTTACACTGCTGTGACAGACTTGCTACAACATCGTGAAGTTAGTGGTGACATCAAATGGATACGTTACATGTGATGCTATGGTATGGTGCAACATATGTGCGTAACGGTCATTGCAACGTGTTGTGAGTCAACATATGTGCGTGGAGTTGGTTGCAACGTTTCGGGAATATGGAACGTCGTGGTATCATAACGCTTAACAACATTTTGGCCGAATTGCATGGTTCAACTTAGCATGGTTGTAACAATAAAAAAAAAAGGATAACAGCTGAGATGATGGAATTGAATCGATTACTTATCCCTGTTGGGCTCTGATCTATCAGTATTAATCAGAACTTGAATTTAAAATCAATCCGGGTCTGTAGACTTCGAGACACATCCAAGTTTAGGACAGAGAGGCTGGACTCATTTGG
>LPNX010170112.1:641418-779083 GCA_001517045.1 Pseudotsuga menziesii
AACACAATTTATTAATAAGCAAATGACATTATACCTCTTTAACCAAGGTTTATAGATGAACTTTAAAGATTTCTACTCAAAATGGAGGTTTTATGAAGGAAATGAAGGTTATCTAAGAGGCAAAAAGGGGTCAAAAACAGTGCCCAACAATCCCTCCCGCTGAACTCTTAAATAGAGGAGGCTGGCCACCGAGAAGGGGGTGGATTGTTTTTTGGAGCGCAGAGTATCGTTTCTCTGTTATGAGAAGCTTATAGATCATTTTTGCTACGAAGTGTCCAGATGCTGTGCTGTAGAAGTCGACATTATCTGTTATATTTTAGCTTTCTTTATCTTTGAATGCTGATTGTAATTTCGAGAGAAAGGTCTTAAATATTTTGTACAGCATTCTGTTTACAGTTGCTGAAGTTGTTTCCATAACCATTTTTGTACCATTTTAAAAATATTAATTGGATCAGTACCCATTGGAGAGGGACCCGAAGACGTAGCCCAGTGGAGGGGGTGAACTCCGTTATCAACTTCTGTTTGTGACACTCTGATTCTATGCTTCTTTATATCTGTTTATCAGTTCATTTTACATCTGTTTCCAGTATTTAATTTCTGTTAATGTTGTTCCATTTAATTAATTTGCTGAACACATTCTTTTAACACAAACTTTTAATGCACATAAGTTGAGGTCCGACGGATCAATTGGACCACTTATTGTTATTATTAAATAAGAATCACCTTATTAGTAAATAAATGCACAATAAATGTAATGGGACCTTATTAAGAAGTCCCACTAGGAGGTTAGGGGGTTATTGTATTGTGATTCTATAAAGAAGGATGGAGTTTTCCTTATGCGGTGTGTGGACAAGAGTATTGTGTGTTGATATTCGCTCATTAGGAGGCAGCATCCTCAAACAGGCAAGTTAACATGGTTCACTAATCTCATCAAAATATTCATTCTCATAATAATAAAGTTGTTTCTTTTTGGAGATCTCTTGTGTTGTTTCTACTAAGATCTCTTGTGTATGTTCTAAATTACATATTTGGTTTGTAACAATTTATTACCACACTTTTTAATATCTCTCATCTTGATTGTTTATTAATTTATTCCTTCAAGAGTCTTATTTTCATTGTTGAATGCTTAAATTATCATTTTTTGTATTCTTTTATCAAAGGTGGTTGGGTTTTCATAATTTTTAAGAGCCTTGTCAAGTTTGCAATAGTTCAATTGAGCTCCTCTTCCTACAAATTGTGAAAAAACGACAATTTTTTTGATGTGTTTGCAAGAACTTGAAATATTTCCAATGATTGATTGAGCTCCTCAACACACCCACTTTAAGGTGGTTATAGTATTGATAAGAGCTTGATCTATCTCCTTACTACAGTCATGCAAAATGCTTGATCAATCTATAAATATTGATTGAGATATTTTTCAATTCATAGAACCCTCAATTGATGGTTTCGTTATCCCTTGATCAACCATGAAATTGGTTTGATTGATCTATATATACCAATGTAGTTCTTAATTTCTAAATTTCTAGAAACCCCATCCCATTGCTACACAAATTTATACAACTCTTAGATGAAAAAACCCTTCATATATTTCATCTTAAGTGATGAAATTAATTCCAATGGATTCCTTGATAAATATTTTATTTCATAATATATATTTTTTACATTTTGATTTAATTTCTTTAAAACTCATGTTACAGAGAAAACTTCTTATGGATTGTGGTGTACCACAATAGACAGAGAAATCACAGAAATGAATCCCTTCCCAATATGAAAGAGAAATAAAACATCTAACACTAAAAGATCTCGAAACATGCCTAATTCCAGACGGTTGTGGTAGATCCCCGTTGATATTTTTCCAATCCTGCTTGCGTTAGCAATTTACTCTCAACAACAGTAAACAAGGAAAGCATGCTATATAATATAGTGTTAGGCCTACTCTAGGATATATAATCAACAATGTATAAGAAATTAAACACATCCATGGATTCAATATTCATTTAAATGCACATTATTGGACAGGAAACGATATTTCTATTAGTCAAATCATAGATTACACAAGTGACAACATCTTTCGGCACGTCTGCGAACCAGAGAAAATAAGTCCTCCACCTGGGCCTCCACCACCTCAATCCTCCATCTCTCGATAGCAATCTCACAAGCAAAGGAAAGCTTGGGAAGAACAAAAAGTGCTCCAAGGGACAAAGGGATGCAGAATCAAGCATAAGCAAGTTGCGACAATAATGGACTATAGTTTTATTGCTCTTTAATTCCTCTCTTTTCAATGTATCCAAAGGGTTCCTTATATAGTGCTTCAATGGGGTGTTGGAAGGTCCAATCCGAGCGATCTCGAGGCATATGGAAGGCAAAGAGACAAGTGACTCGGATCCACATCAAGGAAAACTCCAAAAATATTTGGCCTTTTGCACACATCTCGATGTACGCGGATTTAAGAGTAATATCCATGTATATACATGAGAAAGGGTTTAAAAGTCACATACAACAAATAATAGGTGTTTTTAGGGATGATCTTCGAAACATCAAAGGTACAAAAATAGTACATGGGGTCCAAAGAGTCTGCGGAGGGATAGGGAAGGCCATAAAAGTGTGATCAAGTGTGGTGGTCATTTATCTGGGCTTTCTAAAGCCCAAAAAATATTTAGAGCGGGATATGTTTGGACATCCATCTTCAAATATTACATTAATGCGGTCAAGAAGTGCCACCCTTTCCAGGTGTTTGAACACAATATGCACTCGCATCCAGCCCCGTTACATCCTATTTTCACCGTCGGTCCCTTCACCAAGTCGGGGCTTGATTTTATGGATTGCAACCCAGCTTCGGCTGGGGGTCATAATCACATTATTGTGGCTGTCGATTACTTCACGAAATGGGTAGAGGCTATGCCCACAGTTAAATCTGATGGTGAGACAGCCGCACATTCCGTTTCCAACCATATTATCACACGATTTGACATTCCGAAAGAGCTTGTCACTGACCATGGTAGGCACTTTCAGAATAAAATGATGGAAGAGTTGGCTTCCAAGTTAGGGTATAAGAAAGAGCATTCATCTTCTTATTACCCTTAAGCGAATGGACAAGTTGAAGTAGTGAACAAATCACTTAAGTCTATTCTCCAACAAACCATCACACAAAGCAAGACTAATTGGCATATTATGTTGTATCCTGCTTTGTGGGCCTATAGAACTGTGGTTAAGACTGCCACCGATTTCTCTCCATATCAGCTTGTTCATGGGGTGGATTCAGTTTTGCCGGTTAAATGCAAAATCCCTTCTCTGAAGATAGCTATAGACCTTTTACCTGACACTTACAAATTGGAAGAGTGTTTGGTCCACTTAGAGCAGCTTGATGAGCAGTGCCGAGATGCCTTAGTGGCTCTAGAGGTTAACAAGCGTCACGTTAAGGTCCAATATGATAAGTCTATCCATCCAAGGAGGTTTAATGAAGGTGACTTGGTCCTTTTGTGGGATCAAGCTGAGGAACCCTTGAGGGTAGGGAAATTTAATCCCATGTGGCATGATCCTTACGTGGTTAAATGGGTCATAGAGAAAGGATCCTATGAGCTGGTTGATTACGAAGGGATAGCCTTGGCGGAGCCTAGAAATGGGCTCTATCTCAAAAATAGTATGCATGATCTTCAGCCAGGGATGATTGTTGTATATTATTGTACAGTTTTGCATTGCATAGTTAGGTTTTCTTATGGTGATCGGGTTTGTTGATTAGCTTTCTTTTCTTATGGCAGACGTCGATGGATTCTTCCATTTACATAGGATTCACTGATGGTGCTGGCCGCCACACTCAAAACTCAGCTTTGGTTGATAGGGTGATTTATACTCCTACGGGTTAAGTATTGTCTTTAGGAGGTGTATGTTTGCGACCCTCTTCAAACAATGTTGATGAATATAGTGTTGTCATTGAGTTATTGTGTGATTCCATTTCACATGGTGTTCATTCTCTTGAGGTATGTCTTGATTTGTAGTTAGTGGTTTCATAGCTTAATGTCTTGTATCGCATTAGGGATCCGACATTATTATGAAGATTCTTACATGGTAGATTGCTAGAACAGAAATTTGAGAATATAACATGCATTCATGTTCCAAGAATTTTTAATCAAGTTGTTGACTCATATGCTAACTATTTGTTAGATTGGCATTTGTTTCATAGACCATAAGTATATCAGAAACATACATTTTACACACATGTAAATATAAATAAAATTGATCATCATAATTTTTTTTCATTAATATCCAAAAAGTGAAGTCATAATACATAAGTGTCATATACAAAATTGGGGCTTCCGATCCACCAACACATAATACATGGTCATACAAATATGAATACACTCAGGTCTCTAAGCTTGAGGAGGAGGGAAGTTCTGATCATGATATAGCACTATGGCTCTAGCTAGTCATCGAAAGAGTTGAACCCATGCTTGTGGTACACCAACCACCTGGCGCTGCATGGCCTCAGGAAATTCCTTGACTTGCACCATGGGTACCCTGTGTGTCAAACAAACAATGTTTGTGTGGATTCTTTGGAGCGTCCGCTCTGGATCTGCACCCATGATATCATCTCCTCTTCCCCTACATCGATGATGAGGGAAGGATTCTGGCCATCGTGATCTTACATTTGCATATACACGACAGATTGTCACTATGTGTCATGACACCAAAAAATATATCTTTTGAATCAATATATCAAAAAACACAAAAAAAAAAATAATTCAAAACTTAAAAAGTGGGTTTTAGGGATGATTTTAAGGAACCATACTTATTTAAAACTGTATAAATGTTGGCGAATATTACCAATTCTTAAAATGCCAACTATAAAATGATTGGCAATATTTTTCAAAAAATATTTTAATTTCCAAGGATTTTATATCGTTTATATAATAATTTGGAAACTTTTAGGGTGAAAAGAATTTACCCCATCAAAATTGGGTGAAACAGGGCTTCAAAAAATGCAAAATGGCGAATATTTTTTGGGAGAAAAACATGGAAAAATAGCCCACTGGGATAAAATTCGCCCCTAAAATTATCCTTGGTGGGTTTGGGATTCTTTACCTATGTCACCATAAGCTGCTCCTCGTGGTAGCAGCATATCCATATCTCCATGGAAGCTTATCCCTGCATAGGGGTAGCAATCTATGGCGACGATCTGTCTCCACCACCATGGAAAGAAATATGTTGGGTAGGGGTTAGCTACCCTACCTCCACCCAGTCTACACATGACATTTTCCCAATGTCACGAGGATGGATCCTGGACTCCATGTGGAGCAATGTCTACCCTCGGGCTTAGCCCTGGCACCCACTCAAAGAAAAACATGCTCAGTATATTGCCGAAACCAAAGTTCCACACCTTGACCATATTGCAGTCACTGAGTTGTTGTTTCATGTTGCTCAACAATGTCGTACTCTAGTCATACATTGTAGGTTGCATGCACTCTACCACATAGAACATCATTGGCTGTGAGGCCTGGTGGAGTGAAGCTAACCCTGCAAGCCTGCCTAGTTCCAAAAGTATGGCCTTTAGCCCCAGAATCTAGATAGAGTTTTTTGAGATTTGACTCCAAACCTTTTCAATCTTAGGGAAGTAGTACATGACTATGTACTCATCTATGGTCAGCCCGCCTCCTGGCCCATGAGATCAGAGATTCACCATCTCTCCTCGTTGGGACAAACCAGTGATGAAATATATGTCTTCAACCTCAATGCTGAGTGACATCCCATTTATCTAAAATGTCTCAGATTTTGGATCCCAATAGTCCACCAGTAGCTAGAGTAGTCTTGGTTTGGCCCTCAGGATGCCAAGACACCAAAAATTGTACAAGCCACATGCCTGTAATGCTTGTTGGGCCATGAGATCAGCTTGCACAGCTTACTCAACATCACCATGCTCTCTTTCTCTCCACTCTAGCACCATCCTACACAAAAACCAAGTTTTTTTATCAATCTTTGCCCCTTGAAACCTTGTTTGTGGCCCTGTACGCGACTGTTCTCAAAACAACCGTGTATGTATGCAATTTTTGGTACATTTTCTGTGTATGGTGAGCCCTATACGCGGAAAAAGGCCTGATTTATGCATGGGCCGAAACGCACAAGTATGGATGGCTCAAAATATAAAATAGACCATGAAATTTGAAAAAAATTGCATCAAAATGAAGGAGGAGAGCATGAGAATCTACCTAGATCAAACGGGGGAGGAATCCATCGGACGATGCTCCCAGAATTTGATTCTGAAGTTCTGAGCTCAAATGCACTATGTTGAGTAAAAATTTCAAATGATATGAAAATTTTTAAATTTTAAATACTATTTATAGAAAATTTTTGAAATTTTTACCCACTTTTTATAGTTTTTGACCATTTTGGACCGTTTGAACTAATTTGATGTTGTAGGAATCCATTTTGAGTGCAGTTTGACCACGGATTTGACCCATTCATGCCTACTACAGGTATTATGTCTAAACTGGCATATAGGTTAGGTTTCACATTCATTTGCACTTTGCATAACCTTATGACCGTTTCATTTTAACCTTAGGTACGAACCCACTTCATCTTATCACGGAACCTTCTTGCTGCTTTTAGAAGTGACATGCTATGAATGGTAGAGCTCTACCATACATGGGTACCCTAGTTAGATCTTATTTTGCATTTGGTGCCCATGCCAACATTTCTCCTTTAGGGTGTGGAAGTCCTTTGTATAGTACCGCCATGACTTTGAGCAAGAGCTTCATACTCCTCATGAAATTTATGCTGGCCTTTACCCCGGGACTCCCTTGTATATGTCAAGTTGTAAATGCATTATCATGAGTTTTTCTTGCCTTATTGAGCCTTATACCGGATTCCCTGAGTTTTATTATCAGCCATATAGCCCAAGCTTGTCTCATGTCTAGCCAAGCAAAGCCTTTTATATAAATATTTTGCATCTTGATTCCCCATTTTTTACTAGGAGGGGAATTTCCTCCAAGTGTCGTTATCCTAAACATGTCTCCTTGCATTGAGCATAGGTATGTTCTGCTGCTTGGAACTAGTTTTTTTTCCCCTTGACACTCATCTCCTCCTCGATTTGTAATTGTAAAGCACTTTTATTCTTTTTCAAGATTTTCAAAATATTTGAAAAAGCCCAAAAAAATAAAAAACAAAAAATTCGGATAGGAAAAGATATTATCTTTGGCAGCAGTTGAGTCGTGTCACCTTCGAACAGAGCACTGTATATCACATCCGTTGTTTGGGTTAGTAGTTTGACTTTAGGAGCTGTAATCGTTTCTCTGAGTTTATCTCCATCGACTGGTAAAGCTTTCAGTCCCTATGGAGCCGCCGTTGATGCCTCATGTGTCGTAGAGATGTCCTAGTTTTGTATATCAAGTCTATGCTACCTACATTCAGTCACCATTCACCTTTATGCTCTTGTTTGAAGGAAGTTGAATCCTGAGTTGGCCATTCCCGAGTTGTCTTGATCTTGCATGTCGGCCATTCCTGGTACTATTATTGGTTCATGCACATCTTGTTTGAGTCCTTCCACATTATACAACGTTGCTGAGTACCTCATGTTGGTTGATGAGGGATGCCTTAATGCCCTCCTTCCAGCAAATTCCATCCCATCGAATTCAGATCATTTATTCTGGGATAGGAGTCTAGAGTCATTTGAGTGCCTTGAAACTTATAGTCATCAGTGGTAGGTTCTCTCGCCATGGACAGTTTTGGGAATACATCAATGTCCCATGATCGATGGATTCTTCCAAGTGTTTGATCTCAACACATTTATTCACACTTGTTAGATTGCACTCTAGTACCTTGATTCCCATTTTCATTATCGATGGGTGATCTCACGTCTATTAATGGTATACATCAATGACCGATAATCAGACGATGGACTACTATGTTTGACCTTGACACCTCTATTCACATAGTAGGACATGTACTTGTAGTGGTTTTTGTAGAAGCCTTTACATATTGGTGGCATTTCATATATGCTACCTCCTTGATCATGTAGGTGTTCATGAGATTTCAGCTCTCGTGACTTGATTCCAGTGTATGTCAGATATCTTCAGCCATTATGGAGATCTTGATCCATTGTATATCTTCATCTTTCATGGAGATCTTGATCCTTTGTATATCTTCATCATGGAGATTCTGATCTATTATATATTGTATGTGGAGATGACCACACATGTCACATTTTGTATATCATTCCTATTCATGGCCATTGTACTCTTATGTATCCAGGATTGATATATGTATTTGTAGTCATATGCAGAAATTGATTATTGTACTATACTATTGGATGGCTGGTTCTTCCACCTGGTTCTTCATCACTCCACTTCTGGCATGGATTTATAATGTATTTTGACCATCATGTTACCCCTCTAACCTCACACATTAGGGGGCATCTGTTACAGTTGATTTTACCACACATGGTTGATCACACTTTTATGGCCTTCCCTGTCCCTCTGCAGACTCTTTGGACCCCATGGACTATTTTTGTACCTTTGATGTTTCCAAGATCATCCCTAAAAACACCTATTATTTGCTGTACACGACTTTTGATCCCTTTCTCGCATATATACATGGATATTACCCTTAAACCCGCCTACATCGGGATGTGCGCAAAAGGCCAAATATTTTTGGAGTTTTCCTTGATGTGGATCCACACTTGTCTCTTGGCCTTCCATATGCCTTGAGATCGCCCGGATTTGACCTTCCATTACCCCATTGAAACACTATATAAGGAACCCTTTGGATACATTGAAAAGAGAGGAATTGAAGAGTAAGAAAACTATATTCCATTTTTGCCGTAGAGTTTGCAAAGGGACAAGGAAGGCCATAAACATGTGATCAACCATGTGTGGTAAAATCAGTTGTGACAACTCATCCTAAAATAATTTTCCCTCCTTTCAAAGGTTCCTAAAGAGAAAAAATAACATAAAAATATCTAACCAAAAAAATGAAAAATGTGTGGGATCTCGTGGATCTTTCCTCTTCAAAAAGATGCTTTCAATTTTTCAATTTAAAAAAAATAGTTTGGAAAATATGAAAAAAAATGAGACTCAAATATTAATATGTCAATTTAAGAAAATAATAAAAAAATAGTTTGGCTACTACTTTCTTTAAATCATCCTCATTGTTTTATTGAAAATTATAAATTTGGAAAGGCTACCATTTAATTAAATGGAATTCATATTTTTATTATTATATAAAATGTCATAAATAATCCAAATATAACCATCCAAATCTAACATGTTGTTATTCTTTGCCAGCGAAGGAATATACTAATAGTTGAATATTCTTTGCCAAGGAAAGAATATACTAAGTTGAATAGTCAAACTTTATTGACTACTATTAACTTGCTTTTTCACACAGAGTGTTGTAATGTTTTTTATAGTTTTGCAAAATCTTAATATTATTTTGAAAAATAAAATAAATTTTTAGATTTTTAAAATACAATATTATAATTTTTTTTTATGGGTTAGAACCACTTTTGACAGGACATAAATCCCTACAAGAGTGGTTTATTTATTAAAATTTAAAATGAAATAAAATTAATTTTTAAATTAAAAATTTTAAAAATTGCAACATTTGTTATGTCTGCTCGTATGGAGCTAAACTATGATTGATGAAGTCTAAGAGTGTACATACATGCAAAATTTTCACCCCCTCCAACAACGGTCTAGGCCATTATACTCTACTATGGATCTATGCTTGAGGCCTATGTCACATGGTTCGGGTTCGAATTCGAGTTCGATGACTTTGAAATTCAATTCGAATTCGATTTTTTTTATGAAGTTCGAGATGAGGTTCGGCATTAGGTTCGCCAATATAAACAATTTCATATATATATATAACAAATGAAGAAAATATATCAAATTTATCATTATGCTCAATGCTGCAACCTCCATGTACATTTAAATTTTACACTATAAATAATGAAATATAACATAAAACTTAAAACTTAAAATAATGTGAAAGCAAGAAATAAGTAAATTTAGCAGATTTGAGCATAATAATCACTAATGAGTAAGCAGTAAGGAGTGTTGTAGTAGCACTAATCAGCAATAAAAAATTAAATTTACAACATGAACATAATTCCAAGTTTTAAACAGCCACATCCTACATATACAAAACATGATAAATATGATCAATCATAGTGATTCAATAATAAGTAAACTATTAAACATGATGTTATTTTCAGCATATATTGATAATTGTAGTTGTAAATTACAAAATCAACTACATACTAACTTCAAAATTCAAAATTTAAAAGATTGTCCACTATCTTCAAAATATAGGCTCTTATCTAATATCAACTACATACAATCTTCAAAATATAGGTTGGGCGTTGTAATAGTCTTCAAAATACAATATTTAAAATATAGGTTGTTATAGTCTTCAAAATACAAATTTAAAGGCTGTCCATAATGTAAAACACTTATAGGGCCTTGAAATTGTTTCACAAAAATTCAAACATGGTCAAATTCCTATTCTAGTGGCCTACTTGTAACATCATAAAGATCTAAATCATCAAGAGCACAAGGGGCAGTAAAGGAACTAGAGATGTTATTGTCACATGAATCACTAACTACAACTCTGTCATTAGCAGCAGTAGGCTCATCGCTGCTATCACCATCAATGGCAAGATCATTTTCTTCTGCACTTGAAGTAGGATCAGCCTCAAACCATGGGTGAGTGGAACTAGATGAATCTTTGGCCACATTGTTTAAATCCAATTTCACATTGCTGAGAACATAAACAAGGTTTTCCAATCATGTATATAGTAATTTGTTTCTCTTCTTTTATTGGATATGGTTAAAATTACTCCAATTCCTTTCACAAGGAGAGGAACTTGAACCCTGGCTCAAAACATGAACTGCAAATTGTTGTAATTGAGGTCACTCTGCTCCATAGTAAGTCCACCATTCCCATGGAGGAATGATTTTCCTATCCTCTATGGCACAAGCACTTCCAAACAACCCCTCTTTTGACTTGTATGCCCTAAGTTGCTCTCTAAGCCTCCTAGATTTTTCTAGATTTGGAATCAACCGCTTAATAGTTGCATATAAGCCACTCATGACTTCTACAACATCATTTCTTTCTATCCCAAACAATATAGGATCCAAATAACAAGCTGCTGCATGCAAAGGGCTATGCAACATCTTCCATCTCTCATCTATTATCTGCCATATGTCCATGTACTCACTTTCCACATTGTTAAAGGATTTTTCTATAGCTTCCTTGCAACGATCCATGCCCTCATAAACAAATCCCATTGAAGGGGTGTCACTATCGACCATGCGAAGCATGTCAACAATAGGTTCACATATTTTCAAACCTTTTATGGCACTTTGCCAAAAATCAGTACCCAAAATTATTTTCTCCAACTCTTTCCCTTTAGATTATTTTGAAAACCGAGAGTTTTCCCACTCATTGTTGCAAACAACACCTCTAATACTTGTCTTTTCCTCAACCAATCTTTTGAGGGAAATGTAATATGTGGCAAATATTGTATCAGAGGGCCTCAATAGCTCTCTAGATTCTTGCTTCCTATACAAGCTCAAGGTGAGGTGATGGTTAAATATGAAGTGGGAAATTTGTTTCCCCTTCCGAATTGCCTCATTAATCCATGGAAACTTTGCTAAATCATGTAGCAACAAGTCAAGGCAATGAGCAGCATAGGGGGTCCAATATTTTTTTTTGTACTTATCCATTATTAGCTTTCCAGCTCCCACACAATTTGAAGCATTATCAGTTACAACCTGGACCACATTGTCTTCACCAACATCAAGAATCACTTCTTCTAAGATCTTGAAAATGTATTCAGTAGTTTTCTTGTGCCCTAATGAATCAACTACCTTTAGAAATAATATCCCTTTGGGGCATGAAACCAACAAATTGATTAGAGGTTTGTGACACATATCAGACCAACCATCAGATAAAATTGTGCCACCTGTTTTTTTCCAAGATTCTTTGATCTTGGTGAATCTGCTTGTCACCCTTTCTTTTGACCTCTTCAAAAGAGTGGTCCTTATCTTCTTGGAACTAGGAGGCACATATCCTTTTCCAAAATCTGAAAATTTATTGCATGCATTGATGAAGTAAGGGTTTTTGGCCACATTAAATGGAATAGTAGCTGCAAAGAACATGTCAACCATATCATCATCAACCTCCTGCTTCTGTACATGCTTCCAAAAAGAATTTAATGTGGCTGTCCCACTTGATCTTGTGTATTGAACCTGACTTGAACTTGCACTTGCATCTCTGTTTGGAGTAAGTGAGGAAGTGGGGTTGTAAGACATTTCAATCTCTAATTGAGTCTGTCTTTTTTTTTTTCATTCATCTCTTTGGTTGTTTTAATTTTGTCATAATCAATTTCAAGTGTTTGTCTCAAATCTGCAGACACTTTTTTGTATCCTTTAGCACCACCTCCTTTACCATTACTAGAAGAAAGCAGGTGTTCCATCACTCTTGTTAAGGACCCACAAAAATAATGACCACATAATTTGCATTTCAAATGCTTCCCAAACCCATCCAATTTCTCCATATACTTCCATCCTTCTGATATTTATTTTTGAGGTGCCATGTATGATGTTTCTGCATTTTTTTGTTTTGTAAAGTTAAACAATATTTTAGAATTTGTTTTTCATTTTGAAAAATCAATTAAGTTGTAATACTAATACTATTGTCTCAAGAAGCTTAACTGGTTGGAACTTGGAAATATGGAATTTGGAAATTTCAAATGCTAATGTAAATCTAAATTCCTAATTCATGAAGAGACTAACACTCATTATAACAATCTAAAAACCAACAATTGTTCCTAGTTATGTAACTCTATTTCAAATTTAAATTTAAAAAATTAAAATTAAAGAGGCTTACCTAAAATTTCCCAGGACCCAAACGATGCAAAGTTACTTCGGAACCCCAACGCTATTGTAACTTTCATCAATGGTGACTCATGAGTCTATAGAGCATGGATTCCTTTTAGCTGTTTGGGATACTTTTACCATGCAATTGTATTTAGCATTCATGTTTTATACATTTTCAATGGGTACTCGTACTCACTTTTTTGGTTGGACAATACTTTGTGACCAGTCCACTCAGGCTTCAGCACTGATCCACCAGTGACAAGCCGGAGTCCAGGTTTCGATCCTCACACTTGCGAGTTGCAGTGGACTGTGGAGTAGCATCCTACAGGGTTGGGTGGACTTTGTGACTGTGTCGAGATGAGGACTATAAAGACTCAAAAAAGGGCCAAGACAGGTCTGCACTAGATTTTTCATAAGGGCAGCAATCGAGGAAGGAAGAAGGAAGCTACTGGGATAGCCGTAGACCTGAGGATGATAGGAGCAGTAACAAGAAATAAAAGGGAAGTGTAAATGGAAGGCAAGGTTAGAGGGTGGCATTAGGGTTGCTCCACACCCGAGGAGAAAGGGAGGACTGAAGAATGAAAGAAAACCTACCGAAGTCAATGGAGGCCCTTGGATGGAGCTACGAGGGTGGTCAAGGAGCCAATGAGGATTGAAAGGGGGATTTCTGCTAGTAGCAGCAGTTCTGATGCTTTAAGGAAGCAACTAAGAGTAGTGTGCAGTGGAGTGGAGTCGTAGTGGAGTTGTGGACGTGGTGTGCACTGGAGTCATGGAGTTGTGGCCACTGGTGTGCACTGGTACAGTATATTTGTGGCCACTGGTGTGACTGTCAAATGGTGAATGCAGAGTCCATACTAGGGTCTGGGTTGTGGAGTAATGAGCATAGTGTGGACTCTGGAGAGGGCACATAGCAGATGAAAAGGACAAGATAGAGGAACACAGGAAGGAAATTCCTTGAAATTCACATTAAATTCAAATGAAATTCGCTTCAAAATCATTTTAAATTTGACTGAAATTCATTTCGGTTTGAGTTCGTTGAGGTTTGGTACGATTCGATTTGATTCGTATTGAGGCTCGGCGTTGGAATTTTCTGAACCTAAATGAATTTCAATTTTTTTTTTAAGTTTGACGAATTTTGAACTTTAAGGATAAAATTCGTTGAACCCTGTGACATAGCTTGAGGCCATTGTATGCTTGGTAAGGGTATCGAATCTCGAAGCTAGCAGATAGTTGCATATATCTTCAAGGTTTCCTGGTTTTCCACGCTATGGGATGTGGTACTGGATTTGGATTGGGGTCACTTTTGATGGAGATATTTTCTATAGACCATTGAAAGAAATCTAAGTTGGGTTCTACTTGCTTCAATCTATCGTCCTTCCCTACACATACATTTGGAAAAACCCACAATAAAGAATTGAATGTGATTACGTGTCTAGCGATCTCAAACGGTGCTGATCTAAAATCAATTTCCACAAAGTAACACTATTCATCAATTATTACATTTATGTACTCATAATGCTTTTAGATTGTAGGGTTAACCAAATTTGGCATATTGTGTGTCATTCAAATGATTAATGTGATCAAGATATCCATTACATTACTCATTATAGACTTTATTTTTTTTGTTGTAAATGTCAATGAAGACATGCAAAAGTATTTAGTGAATGTAATGAATGGAGTGGAGCAATTCTTAAGGGGTTGGAACTTGGGAAAGTATGGTAGTAGTCCTGTATTGGTTGCAATTCTTAAATGGTCTGGACAAAATAGATCTACCTCGTGAAGATATAGCATTGCTTGCAGATGGAACCGATGCAATTCCTTGCAAATTCAAGGTTTTATGGTAGTAGAACACGTGGGTGGACATAATTAATGAAAGAAAATAAACGAAATTGTATTAGTGATTGTATCCATGTTCATCTCATTGTATCCCTCTTCATATCATATTAATGGATGAGACTTCATCCATAATTAAAACAAAAAAATCCAATTTAATGAATAATAGGATCTTCAGATCTCCATGAATTAATTTTGAAGAGAGAGAAGAATTTAGTAAATACTCATCAACTACTCATGGTAAAATTGCACAAACATGAAGACAAAGTTGGAATAATATCATTACATCCAATAATTAGAATGTTGTATGCAATACAATGATGTTACAAATACGAGAATTCGAATGCCTTAGGTAGGATTCAAATCTACCAACCTGGACTGACTCTGGAGCTAACTTGGTGTGGGAAAATTACCACTAGAGCTCACTAATGCAACTACAGATAACTGAATCAGTTCAAAAACAATTAACTGACTAAGTTAGGTGAGAAAATGTGCCCTACCTCGCTTAAATCATGCAAATTGGTGCTAGGTTGACTGAGAGTGGCTAGGATGACTCAGAGTGAAGTAACTAAAGGGAATCATAGCATAACTGAACATGACTGGACATTGACTAGGGTCAATTGCTGGATACTATTGGTGGCACTTAGAGTGGGTTCCTAAATTATAGGGATTGGTCCCTGGAGTTCCTAAACTCATGTAGACATGTGGATTGAGTGTTAGGTGGGCCCCATATGAATCCCCCATGGCACTAGTGAAGTGACAATGGCCTACTAAGCTAGGGAAACACAAATAGACTATGGTTGTCAAGGGAGGATTTATTAATTAATCTTAACAACCCACTTTAATCCTAACTTGGACAACCCAGGCCCTAGAAACTAAGACCAAATGTCACCCATATAATCTAAATGAAAAAAATGACTCTTAAAAACCAAAGAAATGCTGAAAACCTCATAGGAACCCCCCTACCCCCCTCAAAATAAGCAGTGGATCTAGGATAAATATTTCACATCAAGATACAATTTCTTCTTGAATGAAAAAATTATGAAAATATTTCTGCAATCTGCATCTCCGTGGAGTAGTAATGCAGTGTGATGGTCCTTGTGTGCACTAGGTTCCTAGTACTGTGCATGTGAACTTCTCCATGCTCTTCCAATCTGATGACATATAGGGGAATAAATGTTTCCTTTTTCTTTTAGTTCTAGAGGAAGAGTAACATGATCCAATTTGTTCTTCATTGAAAATAATTGTTGATCGGACCTTACCACCATGAAGCATCTCTCCGTCTATAACACTTCTCTAGGAGAAGTTTATTTGTTTGACATAGTGCAAGGCTCTCTTTTTTAATAGAGATATTGTTCTTCTCAAGTCAGATCACTCTCCATTCATGTTCCCAATAGCCTCAATAACCTTTATATCCCATTTAGGACTAGGGTTGGAAGTAGGAAATGGATCTAGATCTGGATCCGATTGAACTTCATCTTCAATTCCATAAACTGATTCAACTTGGTACTCTTCTTTGGATTCTAAATTTGAAACATGAATGAAAACATTATCATATGCAAAAGGTTTAGGTAGGATGAATTTGCGTTCCCTTCAAATAGCAGTTGATAGCGCACTAGATCTGAGTATGACAGAAAGTGTGATAATTCATATTCCTTGGAGGTATGGTTTGTAGCACCTTTCACTATAAGCTTCCTAGTTGAGATATACACATAAATACTTTATGATAACATATTAAGAATGTAACTTAATTTCATAACATGGACATAGTTTTCTCGTTGTGATGGCTCTGATGGTTATGGTGGAAGGATTTTTGAGAGTGTATTGAGTGAATTCTAAGGAGATGGAAATATAGTAATCTAAGAGATATTGACTATTATGTTTAACATTATGGACAATTGTATTGCAAATTTATACATTAATCTATATTTTTCTCATAATCCTCTAGATTATCACCAAATTTCCTAATAAGGAAATATTGTTCTCGTTGTGATGGATATAATGGTAGGAATGCCAATAATGTATTGAATAAATGCTAAGGATATGGAAATATAGTAATATAAGAGATATCGACTATTTTGCTCATAATCCTCTAGATTATCACCAAATTTCATAATAAGGACATAGTGTTCTCATTGTGATGGATACGATGGTAGGAATGTCGATAATGTATTGAATAAATGCTAAGGATATGGAAATATAGTAATATAAGAGATCTCGACTATTATGTTTAAAAGTGTGGACAATTGTCTAAACAAAAACCATTATCTAAAATTAGAAAGAATGGGAGTGAATGTGAAGTTCATAATTAACTGGCAAAATTTAGTAAACAACATGATTGGCATGTTGGCATTTCCTTTTGAGAAAAGTTATTTCATTAAAAGTAGGGTGAGAATGTGAGTTAATGTTGAGAGTTATTAGGGTGTAAGTTGAAAAGAAGGAAAAAGATGATAACAAAAAAAATGAGTACACCAATCAAGAAAGAAAGTGATAGAGAATAGAATGCTTAACGCTCATTTGGATGCCTTTGAGAATAAATATATTGCAATCTTTTAATTCCATATGATAATTTTCTAGATTCAAAGTAAATAATCATTCATAAGGCATGTAAACTTGCAACACCCAATGTTATTAGTTAGGCTAAAGTTAGATAATGAGGAAAATTTCATCCTATAATGAGCAAGGTATTGGGTCTTGAAATGCCTCATATTGTTGTAAACAATTGAATAATAATCTAAATGGTCAAATCAAATACCTAGTGTTAAGTGGTAATTGATTAGTATCATCCCATTTAATTGAGCTAGTTTGACACATAAAATGAGAGAGTAGCCATATTTTCACACACACAAATTGTTATATATTTTTATTAAACTAGGAATACATATTTATACATAAATCTTTGCCTCAAGATAGGAATAGAATCTTAACCACTCTATCAACTTGTTGAGAGAATATATTAACCACATAGTAAAATAGGAGTGCTAGTTGGAGAGAATCTCTCACAATCAACTAGATCTATCAACCTCAACCAATTTGCCACTTATAATCTATTATAGTGACAATGCAATGATTATCTCCAACATCCCCATTAATGCTTACATTATTGAAAACAATACTAAAATCAAACACAAACTGAGTGTTAGGGTACACAGGGTAATCCCAAAGGACCGAACACCAAGAACAACCGCTTCACACAAACAGATCATAGATCAATACACCAATGTTTGTCACATGGTTAAAACCCTCGAGAGGGAAACAGTCCATGGCCCCAGCCAAATAGCTACTTGGAGCAATTTATTATGCAAAAGAAAGAAAGTTACATGAGCTTCTCATAATCGATCAACTAGCCAAGGACCCTCTATGCTCTTTAAATAGAGATCATAGACCAATCGGGTGTTAAGCCACGGATCAATGGTAGGTATGATCTAAGAGAAGTTGAACCGTCGGATCACTCTATGTCTAAAACATATCGTGACCATCGGATTAGAATATTTAAAAATGCATACTAAAGAAACACACTTTTACCTAACAGATATATTACACAAGTTGCTCTTAACTAGCTCCTAAGTGTCTAAATATCCTAACATCCCCCCTTAAGAACAACTTGGGATAGGATTTAAGGATTTACAAAAGTGACACTATTAGGAGAAGGAAGGAGGCATTAGAGCCTATCCCCCCTTAAGGATACATTCCTGAACTCCTAACATAGACCAAAGTTTAGAAAACTTCGCTTCTGTAAGAGACTTGGTGAAGATGTCTGCAACTTGATCATCTGTAGGACAATAGAGCACTTCAATAACACAATCATGAACAAGATTTATGATGAAGTGCATGTGTAGCTCAATGTGTTTGCTGCGCTGATGTAGAACTGGATATTTGGCAAGCTTGATGGCACTTTGATTGTCACACCAAAGTGGAGTAGGCTGCTGCTGCTCGAATCCAAACTTTGAAAAAATCTGTTGAAGCCATAAAGCTTCTTGACTGGCATTAACTGCGGCTCGATATTCTGCTTCTGCTGAAGAAAGAGCAAGAGATTGTTGTTTCTTATAAGCCCTAGTGACAGGTCCAGATCCCAGACTGAAAACATAACCTGCAGTAGACTTCCGATCATCAGGATCATCGGCCCAATCTGAATCACTGAAACCAACCAACAAAGGTGTCCCCCATGTACTGTAATGAATCCCAAACTGAATTGTACCTCGAATATATCAAAGTATTATTTTTGCTACTTTCCAGTGACTTTCATGAGGAGTTTGCATATAACGGGAAACACAACCAACGGAAAAGGAAAGGTCAGTACGGGAATGAGTCAAGTATAAAAGACTACCAACAAGCTAACGATACAAGGTGGCATCTACTTCAGGGGAAGTACAAGTGGTATAAAGCTTGACTCCGGACTGGAAGGGAGAAGGGGCTGGTTTACAATATTCCATATGGAAGCGACGAAGAAGGTCACAAGCATACTTAGACTGGGAAAGAAATATTCCTTCTTTGTTTTGCAAGACTTGGAGACCAAGAAAATAATGCAAATGTCCTAAGTCTGACATTTCAAAATTTTGCTTAAGACTGGATTTCACATGGGTTATAAGTTTAGGGTCACTACCAGTAAAGATAAGATCATCAACATAAAGAACAAGTATGATGAGATGGTTTCCTACTTTCTTGGTATAGACATTGGGGTCAGAATGGCATCTATAAAAACCAGTGTCAAGAAGAAAGCTATCCATTTTGGCATACCAAGCTCTAGGAGCTTGCTTAAGGCCATATAAGGATTTCTTAAGGAGACATACAAGGCTAGAGTCATTCTGAACATATCTAGGAGGTTGTTCCATGTAAATTTCCTCATGTAAATCACCATGTAAGAAGGAATACTTGAAATCCATTTGATGGACTTCCCAGTGATGTAAGGCTGCAAGGGAAAGAACAAGGTGGATGGAGTTCATTTTTGCTACAGGGTCAAAGGTTTCATTATAGTCAATCCCTTCAACTTGGGAAAAACTTTTGGCAACTAAACTTGCCTTAATTCTTTCAACACTTCCATCTGATGCATACTTAGTTCTGTAGATCCATTTACATCTGACAAGTTTTCTTCCTTTTGGAAGAGGAACAAGATCCCAAGTATCGTTCACCATTAAGAAACGATATTCTTCATCCATAGCTGCATCCCAATCTGGATTTTCTGAAGCTTCTGCAAAAGTTTCTGGATCATGATTCTTGGAAACTTGAGCCAAAAGAGAAGAGGCTTGATGAAACTAAGAACGTGTTCGACGTTGATCTCTAGGATCACTGACAAGATCACCAGCTGCTTCACATGTTGAACGGACCCATAGAGGAAGTATTGGTGCTGGTGCAATTGGAGGAACATGAGCAGGCGGAGGTGGATTTTCATCCTCACTGTCATCATCAAAAACTAGAGTTGGAAACCTGTCAAGGAAGCTGGAAGAAGAAGAATAAGGCACAATCGCCGAATCAGGCTCACAAGCCAAAGATGGCACACCCGCCAAGTTAGGATCACAGGCCAAGATATTTTCATCAAATTTAACATCTCTTCTAATGATTATATCATGAGAATGTGGCTGAAGAAGTCTATAACCTTTTGCATCTTCAGAATATCCAACAAATATGCACTTTTCACTTTTAGGCTGCAATGCTTTCTGTTTTTCATCCGGAATGTGAGCCCATGCTTCACAACCAAACACACGAAAGTGACTTACATCTGGTTTAATTTTAATCCATGCTTCCTCCGGTGTTATACCCTGTAAAACTTTAGTTGGTGTGTGATTAACTATGTAATTTGCACAATTTATGGCCTCAGCCCAATATTGAAGACTTAGTCCCTTATATTGGATCATACAATTAGCCATTTCTTTTAAAGTGTGGTTCTTCCTTTCAGCTACACCATTTTGTTGTGGTGTATATGGAACAGTGTGCTGTTGTTGGATTCCTTGTTCAGTGCAAAAAGTAGTGAACTTGTTGTTAACATATTCTCCTCCATTGTCAGATCTTAACTTAATAATTTGATGACTAGATTGTTTTTCAACAAGGGCCTTATAGGCCAAGAACATGTTAAATACTTCGCTCTTAAGTTTTAGGAAGTAAACCCAAGTGCGTCTAGAGTAGTCATTAATGAAAGTCAAGAAATATTTGAAACCAGAAAATGAAGCAGATGGAAGAGGACCACACAAGTCACTATGCACAAGCTCCAAGGGAACCGAGGCATGCCAAGAGGCACGTTTGTCAAAACCGTCCCGATGATGTTTTTCGAGTACACAACCGGAACAAACGCCATCCTTGCAAGATACCAGCAGAAGACCAGTCACCATATTGTCTTTACATAGTTGTTGCAATGAGCGATAATTTAAGTGACCAAATCGTTCATGCCAAAGTTTGCTCAAGTTATCACTATGAGCAACAAAAACTGAAGGAAAAGGTGATGACCCAAAGTTGTTAAATTTGTACAACCTGGTAATATCATCAATAGTTCCAATAGCAAGGATATTTTGAGAATTTTTAAAATCCTTGATTACAACTTGGTGAGGTGTAAACATCAAAGTTTTACCTTCACCTGAATGAGTAATTTGATAGACTGATAACAAATTGCAGGAAATTTTTGGAACACATAATAGATCACTGAAATGACCATTTTCTACTGGAACTGTTCCAGATCCTACAACACTTAGAGATCTATCATCACCAACAAATATTTGTTTGGTGTTACATTCATGCATAGTAGAAAAGATGGCTTTATCCTTAGCCATATGATAAGATGCTCCAGAATCAATGAGCCATTCATTTGAGGTAGAAGAAGAAGATGCAGTATAAGAGTAACCAGAAGCACAAAGTGCATGTCCACGAGTGTTAGATTATGGAGATGAATCTAGGTTGATGTGGTGCTTCTTCATTACTGCTTCCAAGGCTGCCATCTTCTTAAAACATTTAGATTCATCATGATTATCTTTCCCACAAAAATTGCAATGATGCTCAGTCTTCTTTCCTTTTTTCTTAGATCCTTTGTCATTTTTTAAAGGAGGAGCTGACTGAGAGGGTTTGGGACCCTTGTTGTTTGGCTTATTATTGCAAGAATTCTGTTTCTTGGGAGGCTTGGACTTTTCTTTCTGTTGGGACAATAAGGCTTTCCCAGATGTATCTGCATTGTTAATTATTCCAAGATGAATGAGCTTATCTTTCTCTCTAATTAAGGAATCACAAAAGGATCCAAGGCTAGGCTCTTGATAGCTAGTTGTAGGCAAGGATTCTTTCATGGAGTAGAATGTAGATACAAAAACAGAATATGTAGGTCCAAGTTTTGAAAGAATATGATAAATACATTGTTTGTCTTCTTTCTTAATATTGCATTCGGCACATAATAGTCTAAGAGTTTTATACTTAGATAAATAGTATTGAATGCATGAAAAATCATTTGGATTCAAGGAAAGCAAATCATTATCAAGTTGATGACCTCGAATTTCATTGTGTTTACCAAACACAGATTCCAACTTTTCCCAAGCTTTATCAGGTTCATCAATTCTAGATATGTGGAATCGCAAATCAATAGAGATTGACATCCCAATCAATCCACGAGCTTCATCACATATATTTGCCCATTTAATTTCCTTATCATCATCAGTGGGTTCTGTTTCTTTCCCTGAGATTATCCTGAAAAGTCCCCTACTTCGTAGAACATCCTCCATACGAGATTTCCATGAGAAATAGTTAGAACTTGTAAGTATAATATCACAAGGGGCCTCCATACTATAAAATAATGGCTGAAATAACAGAAAATAACTATCTTTATGCAAAGAGCTTGAAAAAATATGCGGTTTTAAAAAAAACGACACTTAAAACTAATTCTTGGATGATGAAGTTATGCTTGATCAAAGGAAATGTTGAAGATGTCCCCAATAGTGACATGGCAGATATTAACTTGACCAACTAAAAAAAAGAACCCCCCTCTTCCAAAGATCAACTTTTGACAATCACTTTTCAATAAAGTTGCTTTGAAGTGAATCACTTTTGTAGAATAAGTGAAGTTCACTTTTACAATAATGTACTTTTAAATAGTGCGGCAATAAATTAAAAGACTTAAGTGACTCATTTTTATTTTATTTTATTAATGTGAGATGCACTTTTACAATAAAGTAACTTGAAAATAGAAATTGCATGCACTAAAAAGTAGCTTGATAAGATTTGAACTCAAGACTTATCAAGGTGTAAAGCAACTTTGGACCAAGTGAGCTAAGTTTAAAAGGTACGTAAAACTATGGAAAGAGGAAGGGGATTTTTTTTTTTTACTCTTCTCTCTCGTTTTCCGTGCTTGCTTTCTTTTCCTGCAAATCACAAAAAAAAAGAAAAAGAAAAACATTTTTTTTTCCACACAATGGGGTTATATCTTGGTTAGCTTACCCGGAAATTCTACGTTTTCAAGTTTTCTCACTGTTTTTGATTTGCCATGATCGTACAAGGTGCACGGCAAAGAGCATACGTAGCGGAGAAGACAAGAAAAAAAAACTTTCCCTCACTGTTTCTGATTCACCGCGATCGCGTAAGGTGCATGGAAAAGAGCATACGCAGCCAGGGAAGGCAACAGTCCGAGACTAAAACAAAATGATCTAATAATAACACTAATAAAATGTGAGAGATTTAAAAAAAATAAAACAAATCCGTCATTGTAACATTATACCTTCAGATTTGCCGAAATGGGTGTTTCTGGAGCAAACGGAAACGGTTTTCGATGAAAAGAACACTATTTCCCAATGGAAATTGTGCTCCGAACGCAATGGAATAGATCCCATAGGACACAAATGCACAGAAAATCCAGAACCAGAAACCCTTTCAAATTTTCGGCAACACTGGTTCTAGATCTTGATCAAAACCGAAAGCGGCTTTTTATAAAAGCTCTGATACCATGTTGGGGCACATAGGGTACTCCCAAAGGACCGAACACCAAGAAAAACCACTTCACACAAACAGATCACAGATCAATACACCAATGTTTGTTACGTGCTTAAAACCCTCGAGAGGGAAACAGTCCACGACCCCAGCCAAATAACTACTTGGAGCAATTTATTATGCAAAAGAAAGAAAGTTACATGAGCTTCTCATAATCGATCAACTAGCCAAGGACCCTCTATGCTCTTTAAATAGAGATCATAGACCAATCGGGTGTTAAGCCACGAATCAATGGTAGGTATGATCTAAGAGAAGTTGAACCGTTGGATCACTCTATGTCTAAAACATATCATGACTGTCGAATTAGAATATTTACAAATGCATACTAAAGAAACACACTTTTACCTAATGGATATATTACACAAGTTGATCTTAACTAACTCCTAAGTGTCTAAATATCCTAACACCGAGTACATAATAAGAAACATCATTTTCTAAAAACCAGTTCTTGAATTAGGTTGACCTCCATTAAGTTGGCTCAGTAGCTCTTAAGTTGAATTCCAGAGTTCCCCTCTCAAACTCCTGAATCAAGGATCTCTCCAAGTCAATTACTGGATCACACTAAGTCACATAATCTCATTAGCATACCACTCTCATCTTCAACAACTAATGAGGGATCCTTCCCTAGATCCACAACTCCTGAACTAACTAGGATATCAACCATATTGAACTAAAACTGTTTAATTCCACCTCTAGATTTGAAGATATATCATCATTTATTTCAACAACAAAAAATAAATATAACATACTTCCAATTATTTATAAAATAAACTATTGCTAATGAAATAAATATTGCGCCCCCATATGACTCACCTAGAAATTGGAATGCAACTATGGGTTGTTGATTTCACCACCAAAACCTCACATACTATTAATCTGGAAGTTGTAGAAAAATTATAGCTACAAAAATCATGCACATCCTCATGCTATTCATTGGTAGATTCGTCTGGCAAAAATTAAAGACCATGTTGCATACAATGGAGAAATTGATACTGTAAGTTTTTCTCAGTTTCAACCACCGGTGTAAATGTAAAAAATATCTCAGTTTATTGCCTAACCCAGAAATGCATAAGGATAGAAAATAACATAAAATTTTCAGACTTAAATAAACACTATTGTAACTCAACTTTTAATGACAAAAAATGAAATAAATGCACACCATGAAATTTTCAGACACATTAAATTTTTGGCAACATGTCGAGGAAAAACCCACAAGGGGAAATCCTGTTAGGAGAGAGAGAGTATTTTTATTATGAGGAAATTTACATCAAAACTCAGAAATTATCAAACCATTTTATCTCAACCCGGAAGAGAAAATTTCTTCCTCGTTTTCCATGCCAAACAGGAAAAATCAAACTCAGATGTTTTCATGTTTTCTACCTCGATTTTCATGCCATTGTATGGACTGTACCATACAGACCTCAAAATACGTGCCCATGTTTTTTTCTTGAAAATCATGCCCAAAAATCTGCCTAAAAAATCGTGCCTATTGTACTGAAAACCATACTATACGAACTATACGCACCATCAATAAATGTTGTTGTCCTCTCCTTTGTTGCTGTCCTTTTCGTCGATTTACATGCTGCAAAATTTTTTCTCTTTCTCAGAAAAAATGGAAACTTTCTCTCTCATCTCTCTCCTTCACTTTAATCTACAAAAGTGAGTGAAATGGCCTTTCCTTGCCTTTTTGGTGAGAATCCTAGGGTTCATCTAATCCAATGGTCAAGATTAGATTAGATCGGTGGATGAGATTAAATGATCATATTTTAATCTCATAAATATAAATTTCACTCACCCACTTAAATTTATCAAAAAGTGACTTTATTCTCTAAAGTCATATTAAATGCTCATCTCAATTCATTTAATGCAAGGGTCACTTTATTTCCCCCTTTTAAGTGACTAAGACTAAAGTCACCTAGGGGAACACTTTCCTAGGTAGAAAAATCAACACTCCCTCTTACCAAGGAAGGTGTTCTGCACAACTCCCAACTTGTCCCTAAAGAAGACAAACTCACCCCTCCCCAAATATTTCGCCAGAATATCTGCAACCTGCTCATCAATGGAAATGTACTGTAAAGTCATTGCTCCTCTCTGAACAAAATCTTGGATGCAATGATACATGATCTCAATATGCTTTGAACGATCATGAAATACTGGATTCTCAGAGAGATAAATGCAACTTTGATTGTCATAGTTGATCACCGTAGGCCTTATCTCCTGACCAAATAAATTCACCAGCAACTTGCGAAGCCACAGTGCCTCGCAACTGGCCTCACTAGCTTCCATATACTTATCCCTTGCAGAACTCAAAGCAACAGACTTCAAGTTTTGACTAAACCAAGACACTACTACCGAGCCCAATCTGAAACAACATCCAAAAGTGCTCTTCTAGTCTATAACACTACCTACCCAATCTGAGTCTGTGAAGCCAATCAACATGATCTCATCTAACCTCCTATAGTCCAGACCAAAATCCATTGTCCTTGCTAGGTATCACAATACATGTTTTTTGGCTATCCAGTGCACTCTCGTAGGCTCAACCATGAACTGACTGAGAGTGTTCACCACAAAACACAAATCTAGCTGAGAGTTGACCAGATACATCAATGAACCAATGAGCTGATGATATAAAGTAGGATCCACAACTCTCCCTCAGAAGCATGAAGATTTTTCTAGTTGGTGACCATTAGTGTCAATATCATCCTACAATCCTCCATTGTAGATCTCCTCAGAATATCAACAGCATAAATTTTCCTTATCCCAGGAAAATATGTCTGGGCTCTTGCCAAACCTCCAATCCTAGAAAATAGTGCATCAACCCAATATCTGTCATCTCGTACTCTGAAGCAAGATCCTTCTTACAAGATGCAATGGGTCTCTCTCCCCCTATGATAAATAAGTCATCAACATATAACAGAAGAATAAGCAGATCATCTCCAACCATGATGAAATAGAGATTCAGATTTGCTCCACTCTTTTGAAACCCCATCCTTTGTAAGTAAGAATCAATATGGAGTACCAAGCTCTAGGAGCTTGCTTCATCCCATACAAGGATTTCTTCAGTCTGCAAACATGAGACTCTCTCTCATGAATCTCAAAGCCTTAAGGCTGCTCAACATAAATCTCCTCCTGTATGATTCCATTGAGAAATGTAGTCTTCACATCCATCTGATGAATCTTCCAACCCATTTCCGCCGCAATGGAAATCAAAGCCCTAATCTAAGTATACCGAGAAACCGGTGCAAAGGTCTCATCATAATCCACACCCTCAACCTATGAAAACCCCCGAGATACAAACCTGGCCTTGTACTTCTCCACACTACCATCCACAGCATGCTTTAGCTTGTAAAGACACCGAGAAGTCACCATTGAATTTGCCTCAGGTCTTAGAACTATCTCCCAAACATCATTCTTCATGATGGAATGGTACTCATCCATCATGGAATCTTGCCAAACATGGTGTTGGGAGGCCTCCTCAAAAGTAGAAGGCTCTAAATCACATAATATAGCCATCAAAAGCATGCCCAATCTGTCAGGCATCTGAATAGACCTCACTGGCTCTCTGGGTGTCCCAAACTTCTGAGCTTCCTTCAAGGTGTCTCTAAGCCACTTAGGTGTCTTCTTCCTTGGAGGCTACTCACACACTGGTCTGTCCTCATCTGAAGAGCTACTAGAGGTAGAAAACCAAGTAACCCGTGAACTAGAAGCTAGTGTACCAACAATTGGTGAACTCTGTGATCCTGATTCTCTATACTGTAAACCTGTAATCTGAGACCCAAAACCCATCCTCGAAGACCCTGCTAGCTAAACTACTAAACTTGGTGAACCTATGCATGCACTGTGTAGTCCAATAACTATGAAAACCCATGATCTTGTCAGTTGTACTGATGGTACTTATGTAAATTCCTGAGGTGCAGGAACTTGCTACTCTCCTTGTTCCAACTCTCTCGACTTATTGAAGGCCTGATCCTCCTTAAGCTTCACATCCCTCCTCACAAGAACTTTCCTCTGAGAAGGTAAATACGGAATGCCTTTGAAGTCTCATCATAGCCCACAAATATTCCCTTCTCTGCAGTGGGATCCAAATTTGTCCTCTTCTTATAAGGGACATGAGAGTAAGTCAAACTACCCAATATGCAAAAATGGTTGACCTCAGGCTTCTTCCCTGTTAAACACTCCTTAGGTTTCATGTTCCCCATGACACGATGGGTACTCCTATTCTGAATATATACAACTATGTTGCATGCTTCACCCTAAATAAAGAAAGGAAGTGATTGGTCATGTAACATAGCTCTGGCTGATCCAACAATAGACCTGTTCTTCCTCTTTGCTACTCCATTCTAATCTGGAGTGTATGGAACTGTCAACTGCCTCCTAATACCCTCCTGTCTACAATATCCATCAAACGCCTTGGAGGTATACTCACCCCCGTTATCGATCTGAGAACTCAGATATTCCTCCCTTTTTGGTTCTCCATGAGAGCTTTGAACTCTTTGAACCTCTACAAGCCCTCCTTAGAATTCTTGCTCTTCAGGAAGTAGATCCAGGTATACCTAGAATCATCATCAATGAATGTCACATAGTACTCATATCCTCTCAAGGAAACATATGACATCGGTCCACACAAATCTAAATGTATCAAGTCAAGAATCCCTACTGACCTGCTATCACTGCTACGAAAAGCAGTCTTAGTGTACTTTCCCAAATCACACTCCATGCACACATCACTCTGCTCTGTGCTGAACTATGGTAAACTTGTAACCATATATCTCAAAAACCCCAAATATGGATGATGCAAGTGAGCCATCCTCCTACGCCAAAGCTCACAAAGCTCGCTGCTGCTGCTATCTGCTAAGGCATGCTGAGGCTGAAATAAGAACTTGTACAGTTTCCCACATCTAACTCCAATGGAAACTAAAGCAGCTAGTCCAATAGTCTTGGGAAACACATGCACATGTTCTTCTAGAAAGGACACCCCAAGACACTAATCCTCAATCATGAAAACTAAAACCAGGTTCTTCTTCAAGATAGGTACATACAATAAATCTCTCAACACCATCAGACTCATGGAATCCCTCTGAAAGGTAATGGTCCCACGCCCAACTGCTTTGACTACTAAGTCATCTCCCAACACCACCTCCACATCAATCTCTCTCTGTGAAATCTCGAAGAACATCTCACGAGCACCTGTCATGTGGCTCGAAGCTACGCTATTAATATACCAAGTGCTGGAAGTAGATGCACTATAGGAATGGTCTGTCACCAAAGAAAACTCCCTCTCTCTCTATCAACATCTGCATTGGTGATAATAGATGCTCTCTCTGTATAAATATGCCCAGTGCAAAGAGAAAACTATCTCTAAAATATCTCTGCAAAAGTCATTAACCTCTGCTGAAGCTGTTGTTTCATGTTGCTTCTTCTTCTTCTTGTTCGGACACTTCCCAACATAGTGTCCCATATTCTAACATGCAAAGCACTTTACAGTGATTAGATCCTTCTTCTTCCCATCCTACTGCTTGACCCCACCCTTCTTGGGACCCTTCTTGTTCTTATTATTCCCTTTTGTTGTTAAAGCCACATCCTCCTCATCCTCCCTACTAGTATAAGCAATATACTGCAAAATACCCCTCTAAGTCTCCTCCTAAACAAAATCATCACAAATCCTGTCCCATGAAGGTAAGTTCTCCCTAGCTACCAAGTCCTGTACAAACACATCTTAAGGTTGTGACACCCCATTCAAGGTTGTCCGCACTATCTCATCACTAGGAACAACCACCCCAACTGCTACAAGCTCATCTCTCTCCTGAGAGATCCTAGTCAGACAAGTCATAACAACCTCGCCTTTGACCATCTTGACTCTTTTCAACTTCTCCCTCAAAACCATATTCCTATTCTCGTTTGAGCTTTGAAACAATTTGGTCAAATCACTCCACATTTCATGTGCACGATCCTTCCCTCAAATGTGTGGAATCACATGGTCTTTAACAACATCTAGGGTAATCCTCCTAGCCTTAACATATTTCTTGTTGAAGGCAGCCAATGCTACCGCATCGGTGGAAGTGGGAATAACAATGGGATTAGCTGTAGTATTTCTGACTAGCACCTCCCACAATTCATTTTCCTCCAACACAAGAAAAATCTTATCACATCAGCCCTATCCTCCATTCTCGGCCCCGTTGAAGACATATTTCTCAAAGAACAAGTTTCAACAAAATGTTGTTACTGTCGAAAGATATTTTCTGAATTCTAGAAATTACTTTTCTATCTACAAAAATTAATTTTATTCCCAACTTAGCTATAATACCATGTAAGTTTTTCTCAGTTTCAGCCACCGGTTTATATGTAAAAAATATCTCAAGTTTAATGCTCAACCCATAAATGCACGAGGCTAGAAAATAACATAAATTTTCAGACTGAAATAAGCATTGTTGTAACTCAACTTTTAATGACACAAAATTAAATAAATGCACACCATGAAATTTTCAGACACGGTAAATTTTTGGCAACATGCCTAGGAAAAACCCACAAGGGAAAAACCTTCTAGGAAAGATTATTTTTATTATCAGGAAATTTACAGCAAAACTCAGAAAATTTCAGACCAACTTATCTCAACCCGGAAGAGAATTTTTTTTCCTCGTTTTCTATGCCAAACAAAAAAATGAAACGCATATTTTTTTCTTATTTTCTACCTCGAATTCTGTGCTATTGTATAGACTGTATGAATGGAATGTACTGTATGGACCTCGAAAATCCATGCCCAGGATTTTTTTTTCTTGAAAATTGTGCCCACAAATTTTCCTCGAAAATCATGCCTACTATATTGAAAAGTGTATAGTATGGACTATACGGACTAGAAATAAATGATGTTGTCCTCCTTGCTTTTCATGCCCTCTTTACTTATGTCCCTTGATTTGCGTGCTGCACTTTTTTTTCTCTTTCTCAGAAAAAATGGAAACTTCCTCTCTCAATTCTCTCCTTCACTTCAATCTGCAAAAGTGAGTGAAATGGCCTTTCCTTTCCTTTTTGGTGAGAACCCTAGGGTTCATCTTATCCAACGGTGGAGATTATATTAGATTGGTGGATGAGATTAAATTCTCATATTTAAATATCATAAGTATAAATTTCACTCATCCACTTAAATTTATCAAAAAGTGATTGTATTCTCTAAAGTCATATTAAATGCTCATTTCAAGTCATTTAATGCAATGGGCACTTTATTTCCCCCTTTTAAGCGACTAACGATAAAGTTATTTAGGGGAACACTTTCCTAGGTACAAAAATCAACAAATACATGCACCAATGTTCTCAAAATGGTAGTGCAGATCATTAAACTGACAGGTGTGTAGATCATAGTAAACCCTCTTCTCATCCTTCCCAATATATTTAACCATATGTAATTTATACAAAAAATCATTTGGCATCATTGTCTCTCTCAGGAAACTGTGGCTAACAAGATCAAAATTAATTTCCATATGCCTTGCAACATTGAGTATATAACGATATATCTAACGATTTCTCCTATAGATAGTGATAGATTGCAAGCTCCAAGTCTTTCCTCCACACTCAGGCATGTTGGAAATGTTAATTATGAGTTGTTGCATGTTTTTCATGCGACGACTCAGTTAGTTAGTGAGTAATTATGTTTCTCATACAGTCTATCATTCAGTAAATCAACTCATGTCTCCTAGTATTTAAGATGTGTTGAGGCCTGGGAAATCACAGGCAACAACAACAAGGGATTCACCCAGTCAACGTTCCCAACTAGCTCGTGACTATTTGGTGTAGGGAATCTGTCTGGTTTGCGGTTCGGCTACCGTAAGTCAAGTAACAAAAATAAAAGGTTTTACTGATTGCGGCCTGATCCACCGTATATATTTTTGTTTGTTTTAACTTAAAGGATGATATGAAAGTGCCTACTTAACATGCAGAGTAATAAAGAAGGCAAGGAGTATTCACAATGTGATGCGCAGGTTCTTACCTCTCGTCTTAAACTCTCAAGCATCTAAATCACATACACAGTAAGAAAAATACATACTAACTAGGCTATCTCTAGAGAGCTAGATATTAATTCATGAGTAATGTAATACTATTCTCATGTTATGGCCAATCACATATAGTTGTTCCTAGAACCAAACATATGAACATGAATAAAAGTATACGCGACAAGATAGCTCCTCGACAGTTAAAACTTCCATTACTCATAGTGGAAAATATCACAGAATATACTAGAGAACATTCAAGCAAGAACATAGGTTCAGAAAGTTAGAGCGTTCTCACAGTCAATGAAACACAGTCGAAAATGAAATAGTTCCCCTTCAACATTGTTCATTTTATCACATTGAAACATTCCACATAACACCTTCTCCAACAGGCAAAATTTGCAATTTCTTATTGTAAAACGAAGTAGTTCCTCTTACAAACAATAGTTCACAAGTTTTTCCAGGGAAAAAGCCCCTGTAAACTCTAACTTTCCTATATTTAAACCAAATCATCCAACCGTTTGGCCTGCCCCAATTGTGTGACCTTTGGGCTCCTCAAAACCGTCTAATATCACCATTTTTGTCCTTTCCATGATTACTCATGATTCACTTCATGCGTTACATTTTTAGATATTAACTTATGAGTACTTAACAAAGCGGGATGTGCTTGGTAACTGATGGATTTTTTCAAGCCTGGGCTTTAGTCATCATCGATTCTACCTTGTCTTTCATTTGTCCTCCTTGAGATCCCGTTGATTTCGGTATGAACTCTGCCTAACACTGCCCAGCCACCTTTCTGTTGCTTTGTCTCCCAGCTACGCCTTCTCGCAGTAGTAATCTGAAAAAGTCTCTTGAGTCCATCTGCAATTAAATGACATTGACCATTAGTTAGGATTGCATCTTTTCAATTAAACTATATCAACAAACGGACCAGTCATCAAAAAGAGGCCCTGTAATGCACTCTCATCGTGAAAAATTTAACAAGCACCAAAATCACTGTTGCCCATACCGGGGTTTAAAAAACTCACAAATGACGGAAAAAGAAAAACTTATCGGTGGCTTAAAACACTAAAACATCGGCCGGGTAGTCTCACTTATAGCCGCATCAGTGGGTCTCAAATAGGCAATAGGCTCCGTGAGACCGTTAAGTTTATCAGAGTCGGAAGAGCTAGAACCTAAACTCTGAGCGGAAGAGCTCCTAGTCGGTGAGCGGAAAGACATCAATGTCGGATAATTAGTGCGTTACACAGTCGCAAGGGTGGAGGAGGAAAGACTATAGACTCCGATCCAAAGATAAAGCGATGGAGACCCGATAAAGTCTTGGCAGGTAGAGCAGTTATATGGCGGATACCTAGTTCTCTTGGGAGCCGCAAAGGCGGAAGATAAACAGAGTACAGCCTCTGATCCAAACCATAACTTTTGCTATGACGCAAGATCAATGTAAAACGCTAAGTGTTTGGACCAACTTAAGGTCCCACAGCGGTCCAAAAAACTTGTTTCAAAATAGTGGCTTCACAAAGACCAACTATTCCAACTCAACTTTGACCAACCTTTGATAATATAAACAAGTCAAATGATATGACACGGCAACAGAGGAGTCAATATCCTCCTGCAGAATAATCGTCGTTCAGTTTCCATAACGTAAGCTCCCAATGGAAACATGGCTCCAATACGTTGTTTAAATGGCCTTCGAAACAGTGGCTTGCATGAGAGAAAAAAATTCTGGGAACAAAGCAAGAAATCGCAGTTCAAAGGGAAAAAAACCAAACTCCAAATTCTGTAACACACAGCAGTTTCAAACATAAGCAATTTTCCAAAAAGCATGAAGAGAGTTAACAAAAAGAGTTCATGAATCCAGATGACTCTAGGCAATGCTAAAATTAACAAGGGGGTCCAAATTTTGAAAATTTGGGGAAACAGTTGCAGCTGCAACAATTGGTGACTACCTGGTGAACCTAGATCTCTGGACAATTATTTCTTGAGTAACAAACGAACCTATTGAATTCTTCCAGATATCTGGATTTCTCAAATGGAAAATATATGTACTTTTAATCATTGATGATAGTCCAATTTAGGAGAGTGTAAACCAATATTTTCAAGTCAAGATAACTCTTTTGAGGCCAAAAAGATGAATTTCATTTGTTACCTCTGTCTTCAGGTAGCTTCTAGCTTGGACACCACAGGATTGTAGCATATGGTAAACAGAAATATTCATTTGTTCCTCATTCCCATGCCATTTTGCACCTTTCCTGCTTTTGAACTTTTGTCCTTTTCATATGAGTCCTCCTGCATGCCTTTCTTTTTGAATTTTGATTCAAGATCCTCTATCCATAGTGTCCTTTTGTGTGAGAGATGTATTCACTTTTTCAGCTCATGGATGGAGAGGAACTTTTGGCGATTTAGTACTTATATGGTTCAGCATTTGTTTCAATATATAATGCTTTCATGGGAGCTTTCAACTCTTATCTGCCTTTTGGCATTCAATTCTTGGCATGGGATCATTTATTTATAATATAATGTTTACCCTGCTTCCTTTCCATGGGCCCTTTGCTGTCACTCCCTAGGACATTTTAAATGTGATATGGATGGAGCCTCAAAATAGTATTCTAGACCCTTTGATTCTGGTTTATTTTAAAAGGGTTAACTAGGAATTCAATGTGTACATAGCTAGTCGAGAAAACTCCTAAAATAGAAGAAATTCTTTTGGATAAACAATAATACACAGTATTATACCCAAGAACTTTAATCATTCCAAAATTATGATGTTCTCCATGCGACCATGAGTTTTCCTCCTTTATTGAAATCAATCAAAATTTCGACCAAAACAAAACAAAACTATATGACTCAAAGTAAACGTCCAAGTCACATTATTTATCTACAATTTAGAAGAACACAAACAAAACTCAGGAAAAATAAGGTTTGAGAACTAAACCATTTACTGGTAATTTCTCTTCCCACCCCTATAAATTTTGCAATTTATAAGTTGAGGGGCCAAGCTTTGCTGCAATCTGGAAAGGACCTACCCACAACTGCTGAAATTTCGTGTGTTTTCCTTTCTTATCATGGGGGTGGTCCCACTTGAGAACCAAGTCTCCCACCTCAAAATATTTTGTTCCAACCTTGTGTTTATCAAACCATCTCTTTACTACCTCTTGTTGTTGTTTAAAGTGCTCTTTGGCTTTAGATCGAGACTCTTCTACCTTCAGGAGATTATATATCCTCATTTGCAAGACTTCATTATCTGATCCTCTAGATTCCTGAGCTATTATGGAAGTAGGTAGCATGATATTGGGGGGAAAAATGGCCTCTTTACGATACACAAGGGTATACATAGACACTCCTATCGAAGACTTGGGGGTGACTCTATCATCCCAAAGGGCGTTTGGTAATGCTGAGTGCCAACTCCTCTGATTTTCTATCACCGTCTTTTTTAAAATCCTAATCAGATTCTTATTTGTAGATTCAGCTAAACCATTTCCTTACGGATAGTAATTAGTAGAGTAATGCAACTTAATCCCTTTCTCATGAGAAAAAGCAGTTAATCTTATTGAGGAAAAGTAAGTAGCATTATCAAAAACTAAAGAAATTGGAACTCCAACCCTGGTCATAATATGGTCTTGCAAGAAGTTTATGACCGCATCCTCATTTATTTTGCGCAATAGGATGGCTTCGACCCAGCGAGTGAATTATTCGGTTGCTGTCAAAATATATTTATGTTGTAGGGAAGAATTCGGCTTTATCTCCCCAATGATATCTAATCCCCATTGCTCAAAAGGCTCTATTACTATCACAGGCTTTAATGGTCCTGCTGCTTTAGCTTGTCTTCCACTACACCTCTAACAAATGTCGCATTTTTTGACATGGGCGTGTGCATCTTTGAAAAGCATGGACCAATAGTATCCGGATCTGATAATTTTGTGAGCTGTAGTATCTCCGGAAAAAATGTCCCCCAGTAGGCCCATCATGCAAATCTGTCATTAATTTCTTCGCATCTTTTTTCTCTAAGCATTTGAGGAGAACTCCGTCGTAATTTTTTCTGAATAATATTCCTTCAATAATTTGATATGAGGCTGGTTTAAGACGTAGTGCTCTTCTTTGCTTAGAATTCCAATGTTTCGGTAATGATTATGTCTAGAGGTAATGCACAAGGTCTCGATACTAAGATTCTGGGGTTGTGAAAAGAGGACATATATCCATCAAATGTAACTCAACTTCATCTTCCCAGGCATGTTCTTCATTGTTTCTATTTTTAGTCATCAGCCTGCACAATCCTTTCCCTTTAACTATAGAAGCTAGCTTGAATTCGAGGTCATATTCTTGAAGAGTTGTCACCCAATTGCCCCTTCTTTCTCCTAACTCCTTCTGTACGAAAAGAGACCTCACAGCTGGGTGTGGGACGATTACTTTGGTCTGGTTCTTTAGTATGTAGGGCCTGAATTGTTTCACCACTTTGAACACTACATAAGCTTGTTTATCTATAGCCAGCTAATTCAATTCGGCCCCTTGCAGACCAGTGCTCATAAATGATATGGGGAACTCATCTCCCCCATCTTATTTCTGAGTAAGCACAACTACTAGCGAATCGTCAGATGCGAAAGTGTACAGAATAAAATCTTTATCAAAATCCGGGCTCTTGAGGGAGGGTGCATGTGCTACAGCGGTTTTAATCATGCCAAATGCTATATTCTCAACATCGGTCCACTTGAATTGTACACTTTGCTTTACCATTTGTTGCAAAGGTTTAACAATTTGAGCGAAATCTGACACAAACCTTCGCACAAAGTTTATTGTCCCCATAAATTATTGCATGCCCTTTTTATTATGGGGCAAGGGAATCTGTTCAATGGATTTGATCCTTTTTGGGTCTATGGAGATCCCCTTTTTTGAAACCATGTGACCCAGCAACTTACCCTCCGTAACAGTGAACACACACTTCTTGGGATTTAGTGAGATACCATATTTTCGGCAGCATTCAAAAATATGGTTTAGATGAAATGCGTGTCCTTCTCTCTTCTTCGAGAATATCATGATGCCATCGAGATATACTATAGCACTGTGGCCAATCAAACCATGGAAATCTATGTCCATAGCCCTCTGGAACGCAGCCCCAGCATTTATAAGTCCAAAGGGCATTCTTCTGTAAGTGAAAGTTCCCCAACTAGTCCTGAATGTCATTTTTAATCTATCTTCTTCAACTACCAACACTTGATTGTAACCTGAAAATCCGTCTAATAAAGAGAATAGTTCATAACCTGAAACCATTTGCAGTAGTTTCTCCATGGCTGGAACAGGATAATTGTGTTTGTCTGAGGCGCAATTTAAGTTTCTAAAATCCACACATGACCTGATTTCTCCAGATTTCTTCCTCACTGGTACCAGATTTGAAACCCATTCCGAGTGTCTCACCTTAAAAATGATTCTAGCATCCAATAATTTCTTAACTTCACTCTGGATTAGAGGTTCCAATTTTGGATGCATTTTCCTTAAAGGTTGCTGATAAGGTTTGACTCCAGATTTGATGGGGATAACATGTTGGATAATACTGGTGTCGTATGTCTTCAGATCTTCATATGTCCAGGCAAAAACATCTTTGTATTGTTTGAAAAGAATGATGAACTTATTTCTTTCAGCTGGTGAACAACATTTTCCCATATTCACATATTTAGGCTTCATCTCAATCCCCAAATTAATCAATTCGAACTGTAGAGATGAGCTATGAGTCTTCACATTTGCTGGTCTTCTAAAATTTTCATTTAAATCAAACATCCGTTCTAAAGTTCTGAATCCTTTAGGGATGAAATTATCGAATATCAGCTCGGCCTGATGTTCTTCATCATCAATAATCGCCCCTTTGAATGTCTCATCATTCGTTAAGCATTCTATGATCTGTTGATTGTCATCAAACACTTGTAGGTTGGTAATCATATCCAGAACCAAGGGCCTGAAAAGCAATTCAACAGAGCACCGATTATTAGAGGGCACAAGCCTTGCAGCTGATGTGGCTAGAAAATCAGCTGCTACATTCTTAAGTCTTGGGATCGATACAATATTAAATGCATTAAAACATTTGAGTAAATCCCATACTTCATTTTGATAAGCTTTTAAGTGAGGAGAAATGCAATGTATTTGATTTCGAATTTGTTTTACAATTATTTCAGAATCTCCAAACACTTTAATATTATTTTCCTTTAATTCAATTGCTTTCCTTAAACCTTGAACCAACGCTTCATATTCAGCTGTGTTATTTGTACATTCAAACTCTAACCTACATGAAAGAAAATGTTTGTTCTTATTAGGGTCAATCAGGACACAGCCGGCTCCTGACCCTTCTAACGTTTTAGATTCGTTAAAAAAAAGTGTCCATAAATCGCTAACTACTGCGTGGGAATTTACATCTACTTCTACTGCTAAGTCTACTATTTTACAATCAATTTCATCAGCCTATGAAAACCGAAGGAGATCAGGTTGAGCGTCTGATGTGTCGCTGGCTTCTTCTGCTTGGTAATTTCCCGGTTCTAACTCAATAAAGTAACTTCCCAAAATAGAATCCACTAGTTCATTTTTCTCTTCGAACTGAGTAACATTGTGTTTCATGTGGGGTTCCCTCAAAATTTTAATTTGATTCAGGCTTCCTTTATACGGAATCCACAGATGTGACTAGTCCGAGGCAAAATATCCATTTAGCTTTGCCGACCAGTCCCTGCTAAGAACAAGCCCATAAGCTTCTGGTATGTCAGCCACCACAATATCAATAAATTGACACACCTTATCATTTGAAGACAAGTGGACTAGAACATCCTCCATTTCCCCAATTACCTTCACATTCATTCTATCCAACTGAACAACCCTCCAGGTGGATGGTTTAGGCTTCCCATTTATCCTTTTGCAGACCGACAACGGCATGACGTTAACCGATGCCCCTGAGTCTACCAAGCAATTATGTACATTGTGGTTAAAAATTTCAAAAGTGAGGAGAAAAGGTGGATTCTTGCTCTTAGGCTTACCTCCTATACTTGCTTCCCCAATTTCTTCTTGTTCCTTGGGTTGATTGTTGGTGGGCATCCCATCCTCTAATGCTTCAAGTGATTTCAACAACTTTTCTTTCTACTACGGCACCTTGCACATTTCAAATAATGAGATATTCGCCCTTACCTTCTTTATATCTTCCACAATTTCATATTCCATCTTAGGTTCGGTGGGATTTGGTTTACCATTATTTATTTTTCCTTCATTGGGCTCGGCGAACACGTTAGTCTGTCTAGGATCTTGACTGGTGATGGTAAATTCCAGAATTTTATTAGCTGAGGAGTTATTTTGAAATTTTTTAACATTCCTTTGAAGTCTTTTAATATTTGGGAGCATGAGACTATTTTCTTTAGCCAACCCTTGGTTTCTTGTTGTTACATTTGTTTCCAAGATGTCCTCATGTCTCAAAACCTTTTCCTCCTCGGTGTCAAACAATGAAATAGAGTCCCATAAAACCATGGTCTCATCCTCTTGTCCTTTCGTTGATGTATTGCTGTCTTTATTTTCTTCATATTTATCTTCTGTCAATTTAGAATCCAACAGCTGATTCATAACCAATGTCATTGAGTTTATCCATTGAGGACAATTCTTTTCAGAGTGGGGTTGTTGGTGGAAAGTGCAAAAATTGTCCATTCCTACCTCTGTTAAATTCATAGATGTAGAATTGTGTGGAGGGGGTTGGGGTTGATTGTTATCTTCCCATTTCTTGTAATAAGGCTTGTAGAACTTTTGGGCTTCCTTTTCCTTTTCCAAGTCTATGATTCTGTTAGAAAGCTTCTGCATCATTTTTGCCATTCCTTCAAAATCTGGTGACTACTCTTCCTTAGGATTGGTAAACAACAAATCTTTCCTCCTCACATTTTTTTGTCCTGACCGTTCGGGATAATATTCGATACTCTCCATTTCAACCTCTACTCTCTCTGCCTCCTCATAGGTCTCCACCAGAGTAGGCTTGGCCTTCATTTTGGCAAACATGGCCAACTCGGGTCCTAGAGCTGAGATATAATATTCAGTCAGGACTTTATCCAAAGGTTTGTCAGCTTCAGAAAAATTCTTAAGATATGCTGCAAATATTTGGGTGAAACTGTGCACCTTCTCCTTTATTTCTTTCTTTAAGGCACATAGTCCTTTCATGAGAGTTGCATGAGTCTTTTGGGTTGCATACTTACTTCTAAAAATCCTCTTGAAGGTATCCCAATTAGGGATAGAATTTGAGGGCAAACCAAAGTACCACGATGTTGCCGCTCCTTTAAGGGTGTGTGGGAAAAGTCTACAAACTACATCCTCATATTCCCCAGCCATTAATCCTTCTATTCCCAAATAGAAACTTTGCAAGTGGTCATCTACTAGCATCTTCTCATTTGGGTCAAATTTGGGCAGCATATTTTCAAAATATTGAGGTAAATCATGCAAAGGAGGTGTTAGGTTTAAAGGTGGTTTGGCTTTCCAGGAAGGTGGTGGATTTGGTGGGTTGGGTGGTTGATTTGCGTTTACGCCTGCCATGAGTCTAGGTGGAGAGTGAGGAGGTGAGAAAATAGGAGTATGAACAGGAGAACTGTGAGGAGTATCTGGGCCTACTTGATTCAAAGGCTGTACAAATTCCTATAAGGTTGTTTCTACAAGTTCTTCCCAATCCCCAACCAGCACTGAGTCTTCCAATATAGGACGATCTTTCCTTTTATATTCTCTTCTGGGAAGTTCAGGGATAATCGAAAATACTCCAATATTCTTTACATATGCCCTAGTGTGTCTTCTTAGATCATTAACAACTTCGTTGTCGATAGAATACAAATGTTCTCTACCTACTTCTTTAGGAATTGGATTGGAAAACAAACTGCTTCCTGAACTGTTACCAGTGGAATGATCTCGAGAAAACAGGTTTCCTAGGCCATCCATGCACTGGAGGCCCTTCTTCTAGCACCAGAAACTGTTGAGGATTGGGAAATCGTAGGCAACAACAGTAAGGGATTCTCCCCAGTAAACATTCCCAACTAGCCCGTGACTGTTTGGTGTAGGGAATCCATCCAGTTTGAGGTCCGGCTACCATAGGTCAAGTAACAAAAATAAAAGGTTTTATCGGTTGCGGCCCGATCCACCGTATATATTTTTGTTTGTTTTGACTTAAAGGATGATACGCAAGTGCCTACTTAACATGTAGAGTAATAAAGAATGCAAGGAGTATTCACAATGTGATGTGCATGTTCTTACCTCTCGTCTTAAACTCTCAAGCATCTAAATCACATACACAGTAAGAAAAATACATACTAACTAGACTATCTCTAGACAGCTAGATATTAATTCATGAGTAATGTAATATTGTTCTCTTGTTATGGCCAATCACAGATAGTTGTTCCTAGAACCAGACATATGAACATGAATAAAAGTATACGTGACAAGATAGCTCATCAACAATTAAAACTTCCATTACTCATAGTGGAAAATATCACAGAATATACTAGAGAACATTCAAGAAAGAACATAGGTTCAGAAAGTTAGAACGCTCTCACAGTTAATGAAACATAGTCGAAAACAAAATAGTTCCCCTTCAACATTGTTCATTTTATCACATTGAAACATTCCATATAGCACCTTCTCCAACAGGCAAAATTTGCAATTTCTTATTGTAAAACGAAGTAGTTCCTCTTACAAACAATAGTTCACAAGTTTTTCCAGGGAAAAAGCCCCTATAAACTCTAACTTTCCTATATTTAAACCAAATCAGCCAACCATTTAGGCTGCCCCAATCGTGTGTCCTTTGGGATCCTCAAAACCGTCTAATATCACCATTTTTGTCCTTTCTGTGAGTACTCAAGATTCACTTCATGCGTTACGTTTTTAGATCTCAACTTATGAGTACTTAACAAAGCGGGATCCGCTTGGTAACTGATGGATTTTTTCAAGCCTGTGATTTAGTCACCATCGATTCTGCCTTATCTTTCATTTGTCCTCCTTGAGATCCCGTTGCTTTCGGTACAGACTCTGCCTAACATTGCCAAGCCACCTTTCTGTTGATTTGTCTCCCAGCTATGCCTTCTCACAGTAGTAATCTAAAAAAGTCCCTTGAGTTCGTCTGCAATTAAACGACATTGACCATTAGTTAGGATTGCATCTTTTCAATTAAACTATATCAACAAACATACCAGTCATCAAAAAGAGACCATGTAATGCACTCTCTTCGTGAAAAATTTAACAAGCACCAAAATCACTGTTGCCCATACGGGGGTTTAAAAAAGTCACAAATGACGGAAAGAGAAAAACTTATCGGTGGCTTAAAACACTAAAACATCGGTCGGGTAGTCTCACTTATAGCTGCATCAGTGGGTCTCAAATAGGCAACGGGCTCCATGAGACCATTAAGTTTATCAAAGTCGGAAGAGCTAGAACCTAAACTCTGGGTGGAAGAGCTCCTAGTCGACGAGTGGAAAGACATCAACGTTGGATAATTAGTGTGTTACACAGCCGCAAGGGTAGAGGAGGAAAGACTACAGACTTGGATCCAAATATAAAGCGATGGAGACCCGATAAAGTCTCGACGGGCGGAGCAGTTATATGGTGGATACCTAGTTCGCTTCGGAGCCGCAAAGGTGGAAGATAAACAGACTACAACCTCTGATCCAAACCATAACTTTTTCTATGACGCAAGATCAATGTAAAACTCTAAGTGTTCAGACGAACTTAAGGTCCCGCAGTGGTCCAAAAAACCTATTTCAAAATAGCGGCTTCACAAAGACCAACTATTCCGAATCAACTTTGACCAACCTCCGATAATATAAACAAGTCAAATGATATGACACGACAATGGAGGAGTCAAGACCCTATTATAGAATAATAATCATTCAGTTTCCATAACGGAAGCTCCCTACGGAAACATGGCTCCGATACATTGTTTAAATGGCCTTCAAAATAGTGGCTAGCATGAGAGAAAAAATTTCCAGGAACAAAGCAAGAAATCGTAGTTCAAAGGGAAAAAAACCAAACTCCAAATTCCACAACCCACAGCAGTTTCAAACATAAGAAATTTTCCGAAAAGCATGAAGATAGTTAACAAAAAGAGTTCATGAATCCAGACGATTCTAGGAAATGATAAAATTAACAAGGGAGTCCAAAATTTGAAAATTTGGGGAAACAATTGCAGCTGCAAGAAGATGCTATGTATGTAAGTCAAGTTGTTAGGTGTACTCTCAGGAATTAAATTCCATTTCCATTATTCTCGATAGCTTCTAAGATAAGTCAATAAGTTGTATTTTGAAGTTGGTGGGTGCTTCAATCGACACAATGTAACATTATATATCATGCATTAGTCAAGATCAATGTAGAGAGAGAGAGAGAGAGATAAAGAGAGAGCATAGAAAGGTAGAGAGCTCACAGGAGAGCAAGAGGAAGAGTAGAGGAATAGAGCACAAGCTTTGCATGTAAAATATTTGTGTAAGTGTAAGGAGTTCAAGCTTAGGGTATAATACTTAAGTCTGTTGAAGTAGAAGAAGTCCAAGAGCACAAGCTCTATAGTTAAAGATAAAGTATGTTGACTAAATAAATAACTGAGATCCCTAGAGTAAATTCACAATAAGTCTCACTTAATAGTTTTCTATTGGATAGTCTTAATCTCGTCCGGAAGTTTATTTGAAGGGATATAAAATTTTGAAGGTGAATTAATACTTTATAGAAAAACATATTTTTATTAAGTTCTTTATGCATTGTATCAAAGGTTCCCTTTATACCTTTGCAGTAAATAGTCACCTAAATATTCTCCTAATATCATGGGATTTTCAAAAGAAAGTTTGTCTAAGTGTATCTTGGTGGGATAGCTCAAGTGGTTTAGTGCTGTAAGTTGTGAGCAAAAGGTCCCGGGGTCAAATCCTAGGGTGGTTATCCATTTCTATATAAGGGCCTCACTTGATGTCCCCATTAGGTTAGCTCTGTAATCAGAGAAATTGGGGTGTGGCCCCTTTGGTTGGGCCCCATGTGATATCTTTCCATGGACATAGTAGCCCCGCCGGGGGGTTTGTGAACCAAATCATAAAAAAAACTTGGTGGGATAGATCAAGTGGTTGACTGTTGTAAGTTATGAGCATAAGGTCTTGGGGTCAAATCTTTGAGTGGCTACATTGCTATATAAGGGCCTCACTTGATGTCCCCATTGGTTTAGATTTGTAATTAGAGTGAATGGGGTGCAACCTCTTCAGGTTGTCCCCTTTTGATTTCTTCTCATGGATGTAGTAGCCCTGCTGTGGGTTTTGTGAACCACAACATAAAAAAAGTTTGCCGAAGTATAGTATGTCGAATATATCCTCATGACTTTTCATAGTGAAAAGTGATTTTCACATTGTAGTAAATAATTCCTTCATATTGAAGGCTTGTTGAAGTGTGGCTTTCTCACAACTCAGGTTAAGCAGCATTTACTGTGCAACTTTTTTGAGTCACACTACTTACTGTGTAGTTAAAAGAAATGGTTTATTGTGTAGTTAAACTCTCAATGTTTACTACATAGATCACATCAAAGTGATAGTACACATTTCCCTAGATCTGGTATTAGAGATTAGTTAAGAACAAGGGAAAATTGTATAAGAGCTAGTTAAGGAGGAGTTAAATCCTGGTTTAAAAAGAAGGAGTTGAGGTTGATGGAGGAGTTATTGAGCTCAATCTCATAGAATATTTTGAAAGGTAGTGAGTGTTTTAGTGGCCTGAAGATCATCGATGAAGAGAAGAGCACCAAATGTCAAGGAGAGACTCTTCCATTGTTGTAGAGAAAAGAGCAGTCATTTGAGCCAAGATCAATTCATTTGAATTATCAAGAGGAGGGAGTCAGTCAAAGTTATGTTTTACCTTAGGTATTTGCCTACTTTTATGAAATATAATTTTAAGAAAATATCCCTTGTAAAGAAGAAATGGGTTGTTAGAAAAGACTCAATCAAATTAAAAGAATGAAGAATAGGGAAGAATCCAAGAAATATGTAGAAATATTTTGTGAAGTCTCAGATAAAGATGAAGAGTTGATAATTTCTCTAAGAAGCATTAGTTTGGGATCTATTACTTTTTCTGGTAAGGATTATGAATGTTGTTCTACCAAGATGCAGGTGTTTCTTCATTATAATAGTTTACAAAATTACATAGAAAATATATTTTTTTATACTGATAATGATGCATTATCTCTCTCCTTCATCTAGAGAGCTTTGGATGTTGATATTTCTTATGTAATTCCTGAAGCAAATACAGATAGAGAATCTTGGGAATGTTTGTAGAGATAATTTTATGTAAGGGGGAGATATATGGTTGCATCACAACTTGTTAACATTTCAATAGAAAAACATGTAGAAGTAGCAAAAGATAGTCAAATTGTTAGTGAACCAGGTGATACACTACTGGATAATGATAATGTGTGTAAAGTTGGAGATGCGCAACAACTCATGATACATCTTTCACAAGAGAATGAAGTGATATATTATGAAATTAACGTTGTAGCAATAGCTGAATTCGATGAAGAATCGATAGAATCATGTGAAGAAAATAACGTATATTGTTTAGATGAGCTTTTTGGGGTCTTGGATTGTAAGCTAGAAATTGAGTTTTAATTTAATGAATCCATTATTGTTCCTCATATAGCAACAACAACAACATAACATGAGGATGTTGACACAAAATTTGCTAAAGCATATAGATCTCAAGAAAGTAAAAGGTGTGAAGACTCTGTCAATAAAATAGAGTATGTGCAAAGTGATTATGGTGAAATTGATAATGTTCAGACACGCGTGGATGATAATTGTAGAACTACAAGTGTAGCAATCTATCCTTTGTATATTCTGGCAAGTGTAGCAATCTATCCTTTGTATATGCTCTCAGAGAAGAGAAAAATGAAAAGAACCAATATGGTTCTTATTATAATGTTTTATATAATTTTGACATTTTTTTTGAGTTGGAAAGTGAGCAACCAATTGAAGTTAAAGAAGTTATTGAAGGGGAACTTGCAAATCATAAATTTGAAGAAATATGCGTTGAAGATGCACTGGTTGAAAAATCAGCTTAAATAAGGTATTACTATCAGTGAAAGAATACACATCAATATTAATGAAGTAGAAGGAATATTGTGGGATTTCAGTATACCCACATTACAGTGTTTGAAGAAAAGGGGTTGGATTAGAGTCCTTAGCATAAAGGACATTCATTTTTTGAATAATGTCAAGAATATTAAAAAAGAATTTGTAGCTGAATTTGTTGACAACAAACTTAAGGATTCATCGAAAATATTTAAGAAGAAGAAAGTGAAGATGAAGCCAAGGAAAACAAAGCGGAATGAAAAATTTAAAGTGTGGTAGTGTTGAAGAAGGAAAAAATGAATTTAAATTATATTGATCTTTTTGTGAGAAGCACCATAAGTCTGAAGAAGAGGAAGTAAAAAAAATGGGTAAAAAGAGAATCATTAGAGGGAATTTGGGGTCTAAAATGGACCTTATAAGAAAATGAGACAACAATAAATTCTTGTGAGTTGGAATTCAAGAATCAATATAATTTCAATAAAATGAGTCAACCATAATGGATGATTTGACATATTTGTCATAAAAAACTACTTTTTTGTTCGTATTTTCAACATATATCCCTGTGTTTTTACTCAAATTTCGATCGGGAGGGCTTGTTGTATTTCTTGTTTTTGGGGTAGCGGGGTCTGTCAGAAGTATGCAGTGTGGGTACTCGTTGGATGCAGAATTTATTTCTGCATCCAGCAATCCCTCCCACTCAAAATTTGATTAAAAATAAGGGAGATATGTTGAAAATACGAACAAAAAAGTAGTTTTTTATTTCTTCCTCCAAAATTAATAAATATTATTTATTATTTTAACTATTATTTTATTTTTCCTTGAGAGGCCCACTTTATACCTCAAATTTCCTCTAATGATCTCATTGACAACAAATAAGGTTGAGTCGAGGTAAGAGTCTTCATCAAAGGAGCCTAATTAAAGAAAATAACCTATTAAAGGTAAGTTTAATCTTCGTGAATCCTACATTGAAATTGTAGAGAGAAAAAAACCATGATGGTTTGAACAACAAAAGATGAAGATAATGAATGGCATCATGAAGATATGACATTTTTCATGGATTATGATAAAATCAGGCCTAAACTGCCTGTGGAGACATTAAAAATTATGTTGTAACAATCTACACAAGTAGAGTCAATTTTGATTGAAGATGAAATAGCCTTAGAATCCATTGTTGATGTTGAAAGCATGCCACTTGTAGGTGATGAATATGTTACCATAGCAGAAGAATATAGTAGCATCAAGGATGCAGTATCATCATATTGTATTGCCAAAATATTATGCACTCAGATGAAGTGGTAAAATCATGGAGCTGTAAGTCATTGACAAGAGGATGAACAAGACCAAAACAACCCATTGTGACTATTTCTTCAACATGAAGCAGACTATGTCACAACTACAAGTGATGCATGCCAATCTATTTGGATGCGCAGGATGATAAAAGATTTGTCGTTGGTTTAAAAAACCCACAACAATATACTGTGAAAACAATTCAACCATTTCCCTATCAAAGAACCATGAGTTTTAAGTTTGAGATATTTTGATGAATTCTCATTTAATGACCCCCAATTGTTCATAATTAAGGGGGAACATTGGAAATAATAATTATAAGTTGTTGAGTGTTTTTCTTTGTTGGTTTATTAGTTAATAATGATAGGGGGGATGAATCAATATTGTTATCTTTTTACTATTTTAACCACTTTTAAATCTATCATTAGAAACACATAACAACAAGAATACATAGAACACAATTTTAACATGGAAGCCCAATAGGGTAAACCACTCATATGTCCTATTACTACAAATTTTTTATTTACAAATAGTTTTCCCTGCTGCTAAAGACAAGGATGGTATTACACCCTGTTTACCAATACCAATTGGAAGGAGGCTACGACCCCCTGGTTTATCAGCTACGACTGAAAGGATGCTACAACACCCTATTTACCAATGCCAATTAGAAGGAGGCTACAACCCCTTGTTTTATCAGCTACAACTAAAAGGAGGAAACAACCCCCTACAGGCCTATTTCCTTCCCTAGCGCTACCTTGCCACCCTGATATGTTTCTCACAATTTATCTTCCACTGAATTCTGTCAAACCCATTGGTCTCTGATTCTGATCATGCAATTTGAACTACGGATACATCTTCCTTCTTACTCAGGATGCTGCTTAAATACTTCTCAATGTTTAAGCTTCCTTCAACAGTTGTGTCTCTTCAAACTGAACAAACATACCTTTCACTGTTGCGCCCTTTCAGATATGAAGATCACACCTTCTAGAATGTCCTTTCACATTCTTCCATTGATCATGCACCTTAGAAATCATTTCCGCATCTTGGAAACCATTTCCACACCTTTGTCCAATGTTTGCAGGTGCTTCCTTGCTGCCAAACTTCTTTCTGTAGGATCATCTTTTTAATCCAATCTGAGTCATTGATCCTATTTCTAAGTCAATCTAGATCGTCGATCTAACCATCAATTTCTACCTCAAAATTGCATTTCCGCACCAAGATTATCTCATCAATGATTCCCCACCGTCCATCTTCATTGGGAATTTTCATGACCGTCGATCTCTATATTGCAAGATGCAGGATGTCGATTGTCAGTTTTATTCTTTTCCACAAAATTATTTCTACAAGCTCCTTTCCACAAGGTTCTTTCCGCATCGTCGATCTATTTTAGCGGTACTAACTTCAGTCATCCGATCTTTCGAGATTGTGAGATGTGGAAACGTAACATTTTGACTTTCCACAAGCTTCTTTCTGCAATCTCCTATTTGTATTTTTTCTTCTACACCATCGATATTTTGCGAAGTATTTCCTGATCGTTGATCTTGCATATTTTGGGATGCGGGATGTAGAATCACACTTTCCTATTATGGGCTTTCGCAATTTCCTCCCGCAACTTTTTTTTCACATTGCGGATTACGGGATGCAGAATCACACTTTCCTATTTTGGACTTCCGCATTTTCCTAGACCGTTGATTTCTTTGCGGATTTACCTCTGACCATCCATCTTGATCTCTTGCGAAACTTTGGCTTTTCCGCCTAACTTATGTAAACTTGACCTTCACTGTCAGATCTAGTGCGGGTCACTCCCTGATCCAGATTTATGTGTGAACAAAATGAAATAGCAGATACAAAATCATAACACAGACATTTTGCAAAGATAACAGAGATACAGTAAACACATATTCTATTAGATGGTGGAAATAGAATAGACCGTAATACAATAGCTAGAATGGTGGTAGTTATCTCTGAGAAGAGATGTGACTGCTATGCTCATTTGTGCAAAGCTGAATACAAAATTAGGAAAAAGGGGCCTATTTATAATAATAATGAGGGTGAGAACCCCAAAATTCCAAAACGTAACCCCAGAATATGAACCATCATAAAGTTTGCGGCCCCAAGGTGGTAAGTTGAACAGTCAACTTCCTAGGGTCATAACGTTTGGATACGATCTCCGATTTGCGCGTTTGATAGCTCGTTGAAAAGGTATATCTAAGCTTTAAAACTATTGATTGTCCATATCCATGTTAATGGCAACCATTTAGTTCCCAAATTACCAAAAAATGTCATTTAGGGCCTCAAAATAGCCCTAGAAGATTGGGACTCGAAAAACAATAGAAAAATAACTAGGAAAGTGCCACAATGGAAAATTGTTTTGAGCTAGTTGAATAGGTGGGTGGCCACCAATATCCATCTGGATCAATCCTCCCTCCTTAGGAAGAAATGGTCTCCATTGCGTTGAATCCCGTATCATATCTCTAACTATGTGTTGAGTTGATCTCTTGGTATGACATTTGCTGAAGTGAAGAGGTTGCTTTTCTTTGGCATCCCGAGAGGGTTATAATTTTTGTGTGGATGATTTGTTTCTATATGAGCACCTTGAATGCGTGGCCTTGCATATTAGAGGTACTCTAATAGATGATGAAACAATGACTCTGTTTTGTTCTTGTGTCTGATGAGCAGAGACACCCTGTGCAGAGGGTGTGGAGTTCTCTGTCATCTTATGTTCTCCTTCAGACGTAATTGTGAGGAGTTATAATTTCCTAGTGTGGTAGCTTATCTTCCTACCTTGCGAGACTGTGGCAGGTGAAAATGTCTCTGGGATCCGATAGATTTGTCCTCCCAAAGTGACAATGACACAGTGAGGTTGTGACTCATATACAATATGACACTTACACATATATGGTTGTCCTAAAAGAACATCACAGACTTCAAGTAAGGCCACATCACACAATACCTCATCTTTGAAAGGATTTATGCCATATGGTAGGAGGAATTGTTGAGTAATGTGGATCCCTCGTCCTTGGCTTACCCAACCGATGTTGTATAGTTGCAGGTTTGGTGTTGTCGAAATCTCCAATCTATTGACAACTTCTGTTGAGATCAGGTTCTTCTGGATGTAGTTGTCAACAACAATGTAGAGGTGTTGCCTTCACCCACATCTGCGAGTGGAAGAGGTGCTCCTCTACCTCTGACTCTTCAGGCTCCTCTAGCTGAATGTGTGCGGTAGCAATAGTGGCAGTGGGGTCTGTATCAATGATATACCTCTTGTCTGCGACTGTGGCATTGGATTCAGAATTAGAATCGGGATTTGATTATGAAGACTTGATCTTTGCCACTAATGACTGCTTTGAGCGACATTCATCATTGTTGTTCCAAGGGATTTTATGAAATTTGCACCACTTCTCGGTGTCCTTCTTTGTCTTTCCATTCCCATTCTTTGCTTGTGGTGGGGACTGGTTGTCATTTCCTTGTCCTATGTTTTGTGGACCAGGGTTTCCCTTGCCTTGCTTCTGTGGTGGATTCACAAATACAAAGTCTCGCTTGTTCTTTTGTCGAAATTTCTCCTCGATTTTGACAGCATAACGATAGGCAGATCCAAGTGAAGAGATGTCAAGGAATTCCATCTCAATTCAGATGTACCGATGTAGACCACTACGATATTTCAAAATTCGGTTCCGCTCGGAGTCCATGATACCCAGCTTTGTGCGCAAGGTATGAAAGTTTTTGGTGTTCTCCAACACTATCTGGTCCCTTTATTGACGTAGAATGGTCCATTTTGTGTACTGGTCATTATAGTTTCCAACAGGGTAATACTATTCCTTGACGACATCTATGAAAGAGGCGCAAGTGGGATTTGTCTCAAACATTCCAGAATCGTCTGATGAGTTTTGTTCCGAATAAGTAACCCACCAATTTCAGACAAGGGGGACTGCCTTAAGGAGAGCAAAGGTGATCTTTTCTCTGTCGGAGAAATTGTGGACAGAGAAATATCCTTCTAGAACATTCAACTAATTATTGAGGGCATATGCATCGATATTGCCTTCAAATAAAGGAATATCAAAGTTAACTTGTACCTTAAAGGGAGTTGCATCCCCGAACCGGCTGCTCGTTGAAGATGCACTTGTCGCTACCATAATTCGTACAAGGATTTGGGTGAAACTATCCATCATCACGTTCCTCTGTCGCTCGAGGGCTTCCTCGAGTAGCGACTTGATAGGATCTTTTTCCTTGTCATCTCTCTTTTCTGCTACCATGGGAGGTCATTTGGGATGGCGAGAATGATCAAGTGAAACTAGTTCGAGACCAAACTCTCTATATCCTGACCTCGTCAGGGACATGCGCTGAGAAACAATCAAAGAGAATATTTCTCTGATACCACTGATTCAGATTTATGTGTGAACAAAATGAAATAGCAGATACAAAATCATAACACATACATTTTTCAAAGATAACAGAGATACAGTAAACACATATTCTATTAGATGGCAGAAATATAACAGACTGTAATACAATAGCTAGAATGGTGGTAGCTATCTCTGAGAAGAGATGTGACTGATACACTCATCCATGCAAAGATGAATGCAAAATGAGGCAAAAAGGTCCTACTTATAATAATAATGAGGGTGAGAACCCCAAAAGTCCAAAACGTAACCCTAGGAGATGAACCGTCATATAGTTTGCGGTCCTAAGGTGGTAAGTTGAACAGTCAACTTCCTAGGGTCATAACATTTGCATACGATCTCTGATTTGGGAGTTCGATAGCTCGTTGGAAAGGCATATCTAAGATTTACAACTTTTGATTGAAAAAATTGATTTCTATGGAAAGTATTTGGCCCCATAATCGCCAAAAAACATCATTTAGGGCCTCAAAACAGCCCCAGAAGTTTGGGACTCGAAAAACCGTAGAAAAATAACTAGGAAAGTGCCACAATGGACAATTTTTTTGAGCCAGTGGAATAGGTGGGTGGCCACCGATGTTACGGAGAGAAATTCCTATGGCTTGGGGTACTACAACAGACAAATTGACTCCAGAAATCAATCCTTTCCAATATGCAATAGAAAATAAATGTCTAACACTAAAGGATCAGACCTCGTACCTTATTCCGGACGGTTGAAGTAGATCCCCCTTGAGCTTTCCAACTTCAGTTTGAATTGATAGATTACTTCCTCAACAACAAGTAAACAATACAAGCATTCTATATATCATGGTGTTAGATCTATTCTAGCATATATAATCAATAATGTATAAGCATTTGACATAATCCAATGGATAAAATATTCATTCAAACACACATTATTGGACAAGAAAAGATATTTCTATTAATATAAATCAAAGATTACAAGATACAACCTTTGACGGCACATCTGCAAACTGGAGAAACTGAATCCCCCACTTGGGCCTCCACCACTTCAATCCTCCATCTCTCGATAGCAAGCTCACAAGCAAAAGGCAAGCTTGGGAAGAACACAAAAGTGCTCCAAGGGACAAAGGGAGGCAGACTCAAGCATAAGTTCCGGCAACAATGGACTATAGTTTCTTTGCTCTCAATTCTCTCTTATGCCTTCAATATACCAAGGGGTTCCTTATATAGATTTTCAAAGGGGTAATGAAAGGTCGAATCCGAGTGATCTCAAGGCATAGGGAAGGCTAAGAGTCAAGTGAGTCAGATCCATGTCAAGGAAAACTCCAAAAGGATTTGGATTTTGTACACATCCCGATGTACACGGTTTTAGTGGTCAAACCCGCGTATATACGTGCTTATAGGTTTAAAAGTCGCGTGTATCATTTTTCACATGTTTTTAGGGATGGTCAAGGAAACATCAAAGGACAAAAAATGGTCCATGGGGTCTAAGGAGTTTGCAGTGGGATAGGGGAAGCCCATACAAAGTGTGATTCACCTAGAGTGGTGAAATCAGCTATAACAGATTCCCCCTAATATGTGAAGTCAGAGGGGTCATATGATGGCCGAAATACATTATAAGTCCATCCTAGAAGTGGAGCGATGAATGATCCCAAATGGAAGAACAGCCATCCAATCAACATAGTATAATAGTACAACTCTGCATATAACTGCAAATACATATAGCAGTCTCAGATACATAAGAGTACAATGGCCATGAATAAGCATGAGACAAGATATCACATAAGTGGTCATGACCACGTACAATATACATAGATCAGAATCTCGATGATGAAGATATACAAAGGACCATGATCTCCATAATGGCTGAAGATATATAACATATCAAGATCTCCATAATGGCTGGAAATGTCTGACATATATTGGAATCAAGTCACGAGAGCTGAAATCTCATGAACACTGGTGCGATCAAGGAGGTAGCATATAAGAGATGCCACCAATCTGGAAGGTCTTCTACACAAACCGCTACGAGTACATGTCCTACTATGCGAATAGAGGTGTCGAGGTCGAACATAGTAGTCCATCATCTGATTACCGGTCATTAATGTATATCATTAACAAACGCGAGATCACCCACCAATAATGAAAATGGGAATCAAGGTACTAGAGTGCAAACTAAAAAGTGTGAATAAATGTGTTGAGGTCGAACACTTGAGAGGATCCATCGATCATGGGACATTATGTATTCCCAAATATTGTTGATGGCAAGAGAACCTTCCACTGATGATTGCAAGTCTCAAGGCACTCAAAATGACTCTAGATTCCAATCCCAGAATAAATGATCTAAAGTCGATGGAATGAAATCCGCTGGAAGGAGGACATTAAGGCATCCCCCATCATCCAACATGAGGTACTCAACAAAGCTGTATAATGTGGAAAGACTTGATCATAAGGTGCATGAACGGGTAACTGTACCGGGAATGGCTGACATGTAAAGTCAAGATAACTGAGGAATGGTCGAATCAGGCTTCAAATTCCTTCGAACAAGAGCATAATGGCATATGGTGACTGAATGAAGGAAGCATAGACTCGATATACAAATTGGGACATCTCTGCGACATAGGAGGCATCGACAGAGGCTCCATAGGGACTGGAAGCTTAACCAGTCGGTGGAGATAAACTCAGATAAATGAGTACAACTCCTAAAGTAAAACTATAACCAAACCAATGGATGTGATATATAGTGCTCTGTTTGAAGGTGAAACGACTCGACAGCTGCCACAGATAACATCTTTCCTTGTCCGGCTTTTTGGTTTTTTTATTTTTTGGACTTTTTCAATTATTTAAAAAGCTTGAAAAAGAATAAAATGGCTTTATAGTTACAGACTAGGAGGAGACGAGTGTCATAAGGGAAAACAAACTAGTTCCAAGCAGTGGGAAATACCTATGCTCAATGCAAGGATACATATGTAGGATATCGAAACTCGAGGGAAAATTCCCTCTCGGTAAAAAGGGAAATAGGCTACGAAGCATATAAAAGATGAATCTGCATGGCTAGACATGAGACAAGCTCTGGCTATATGGCTGAAACGCAATGTTAGGAGAGATGGCATAAAGCTCAATGAGGCAGAAAAAGTTCATGATAATGCATTCACAACTTGACATGAGGGAGTCCTGAGGGAAAAAGGCTAGAAAAAGATCAAGAGGAGTATGAGGCTCTTGCGAAATGTCATGGAAGTACTATACAATGAACTCCCACACCCTAAAGGAGAAAACGTCAGCATGAGCACCAAATGAAAATAAGGCGCTAACTAGGATACCCATGTAAGGTGAAGCTCTACCATTCATATCATGCCACTTGTAAAGTAGCAAGAAGGTTTCATGACATAATAGAGTGGGTTCGTACCTAAGGTCGTGATGACATGGTCATAAGGTTATGCAAAATGCAAATAGTGATGAAACCTAACCTATATTCCAGTTTAGACATGATACCTGAGATTGGCACAAACGGGTCAATCCAACGGCTAAAACGGCACTGAAAAAGGTCCTCTACATCATGAATTATGTCAAAAATGGTCCAAAATGGTTAGAAAATGTAGAAACTATAGGAAAGGGGGTAAAAATTTTCAGATATTTGAAATTTTTCTATAAATAGTAAACAATTCAAAATATTCTAAAACATTTGAAACTTTTACCCATTTGAGCTCTGATTTTCAACAGCGAATTCTAGGAGATCCAGTCGGCGGAATCCACTACCATTTCTTCCAGGTATTTACCCATGCTCTTCTCTTTCATTTTGATGCAATTTTTCTGAAATTCCATGGTCAATTATGCTTTCTAGGCCAAACTAAAATGGGCGCTATGGCCCACATGAATATCAAGGGTTTTTTCACGTATAGGACTGGATATACGCGGAAAATGCCCCCAAACCCACGTACATATGCGGCTGTTTTGAAAACAGTCGCGTGTGAGGCCACGCATAAGGTTTTTTCAATAATCTAATGGGAATATTGGCAATTTCTTGTGCAGGATGGTCCTAGAGTGGAGAGAGCATGAACATGGTGAGGTAGAGGAGGCAGTAAGGGCTAATCTAATGGCTCAACAAGATCTATGTGCATGAGGACTCTACAAGTTTTGGTGTCTAGGTGGTTTGAGGGAAAAACCAAGACTATTACAAATGCTAGTGGATTACTGGGATCTAGACTCGGAGTCCTTCTATATAGATGGGATGTCCCTCACTATAGAGGTGGAGGACATATACTTCATTACAGGGCTTTCTAGACGAGGGGAAGTAGTGAACCTTCGTTCTCGTGGTGGTCCAGGAGGTGGCCTGACTATCGACGAGTACATTGCGGTGTACTGCTCAGACACAGAGAAAGTGGGTAGTCAGGTTCCTACCAATGCTATACAGGTGCTAGGCCTAAAGGCCATACTATTGACATTGGACAGGATAGCAGGCTTGGCATCACTCCACCAGGCCTCGCAGCCTTTGATGTTCTATGCAGTGGAGTGCATGAGACCCACAATTTATGACTAGAGCACTACACTACTAAGCAACATGAAATATCAGCTCAGTGAGTGTAAGGTAGGTAGAGTGCGAAACTTTGGGTTTAGTAGTATTTTAAGCACATTTTTCTTGGAGCGTGTTCTAGGATTGAGCCCCATAGTAAATGTTCCTCTTCACGGGGTTCGAGATCCGACCCAATGACGTTGGGAAGATGCGATGCGCAGATTAGGGGGTGGTAGGGTGGCCAACCCATATCCAGCTGACTTATTTCCATGGTGGTGACGACAGATAGTTTCCATTGACGACTACCCCTATGCAGGGATAGATTTCTGGGGGGACCTGGACATGCCGCTACCACCACGATCGGCATATGGCGATATAGGTAACGAATCTCGACCCTCTCTTTTTTAAATTTTTTGAGTTATTTAATTTTTTTTGTGTTTTCTTGATTATATGGAATCAAAAAGACATATTTTTGTGTGACAATACATAGTGACATCTACCATTTGTGTGCAGATGTAGGACCACGGCAGCCAGAAGGCTTCCCTCGTCATAGACGGAGGGGAAGAGGAGATGATATCACAGGTGTGGATGCGGAGCGGATGCTCCATAGCATTCATACCAATTTTGTGAGACTGACACATAGATTTTCCATGGTGCAAGTCAAGGACTTACCTGAGGCTATGCAACGTCAGGTGTTGGGGGTACCATGTGCATGGGTACGATTATTCTGACGGCTAGCTAGAGCCGTAGTGACCTTCCATGATCACAACCCTCCTCCTCCTCCACAGGATTAGATACCTGGGAGTGTATACATTTTGTACTACCGTGTATTATATGTTGGTGGCTCGAGAGCCCCAATTTTGTATCATGACACTATGTATTATCACATTTTGGTTTTTATATATAAATTTTTTATGGTGATCGGTTTATTTATTTACATGTGTAAAAATTGTGTTTGTGATTGATTTACTGTGAATGAAACAAATGCCAATCTAACACGTAGTTAACATATGAGTCAGCAACTTGATTATTAATTCTTGGAATATGTATGTATGTTATATTGTCAAATTGTCGTTCTAACAATATCACATGTAAGAATCTTCTCAATAACATCAGATCTCTAACATGGTACAAACCATTAAGCTGTGACACTATGTTGACGAGCGTAGATGACTATGCACGCAACGGGGGATACAACCCAGACCGGGATCCTTAAGGAAGATTCCAAACTGTTTGGGATGGTTGTTCTCGACAGGTTTAAAGGCTCTGTTAGCCTGTAGGTTGAACTGCATAAAAATCTAATAGATAAATCTACCACTACTGGTTATTTATTAGTTACGTATCTATGTCTGTACAGATTAATAAATGTTATTAATTACAGTGTTAATAAACTAAGTTAAATCAGTTTATAAATATAGAAAAATAAATAGCTATTAACAGACTTGATTATGGACAAAGATATATTATTTACATCTGTGCATAATTAATAATGAAAAGAGTAACCAATACATAACATGAAAATAGAAATTTGTTTCCAATAGATTTTTTAACAAGATAATCAACAAAAAATAAAAACAAACTATCCTAATCTACGTACTATCCTGATCAGGAGCAAAATGAATACTGAATATCAGATCTGCTAACTGGACTATCAATAATATTGAAGATGTTCAAAACAAAATTTAGAAATCATCAAGATCATGCAATACACATTTAACCATGTATATAACAATGTCAGTCACCAATTTATAACATGGCATTAATTAACAGATGATACCAGCATAAGTCAATAGCTAAAACATAATACATTTGCACAATTTCGTAAAAGAGATTATGACAAACATGCATAATATAGAAAACAGTAACAAGACTAAGGATAGCATACACATGAGTTAAGCATAAAACTGTAAAACATATATATAATTTATCACCAGTTTAAAGATTGTATTTGCTGACAAGAAGCTGTCTCCAGTTACAAAAGATCAAACCGCAGTCTTGTTATCCTTGTTCTTCAAACTATCAACCCCCTATCCCACCTGATATCCCCCCTTAAATACATGTAATATTCAAAACAAACAGTCCTAAAAAATAGAGATAGCCAAGATCGAACCATCTAACCAATTTCCATTAAAAATGACAAGTAGGACATGTCATTTTTCCACATACGTAAAAACGCCAAGAAATGGTAAGATTCGATCCATAAAAATCGAGAATCTCAACAACGAAACAACACCTGGAAATTTTGATAGTCGCTTTTGTTTTCGATCACGTGGGAGATCATCCAAAAATAAACAGTCATCAGAATGCGAACAACAACCACATCGCCTGCAATAAACCAGATAACAAATAATAATATCAATACACAAATAGAAATCGAAAAGCCAAATGCTATAATAAACAGAACTAAAACAAATCAGTACCTGTATAGAGGTACCCTGATCATCAATCCATCAAAACTTCAAAATATGAAACTGATAGCAAATAAACCCAAAGACATCACAAATTCATAGGCGCATTGAAAACTTGGATATTCACACCACTCGACTGACTTGGCGATTGCCCCCTAAACTGCATGAGTGCGACTTGAGCATTAAGCTCCTGAAGCTTCTCTTCATTTTTATCATTCTCACTCTGTAATTTCAAAACCCTTCAGATCAGTTTGTTCTTATGGTTTTTGAGACGTACGAGATGCTTATCACTCAAATCCACTTTCTCTTTTAACTTCAGATTATCGGCCTCCATCGAATCACGATTGGCTACAAATTCATTCATCCTTTCTTCCATCTTATGTATTTTGTCTAAAAGACAATTAATGAATAGAGGATGCATCATATCCCCGACTTCACGAAGAACAGGCGAGCTTGTTTCCACAGACTTCGCTTTAAATGGAGGATCAATAACATGCTCCTCTTGGGCATCCTTTTCACACACAGGAATTTCTTTTCCAATCACGGGAGGACTCTCATCAACATGGTTCGAAATGAACTCAAGATGAACAATATTATCATTAACAGGCAGAGAGATATTCGTCTCCTCATCATCTAAGACCACAGTTTCAACCTGAACATTGTCTGTCACGTAGGTTTTAATAGCATTTCCTTTTGCCATGCTCCTGGTGAACCTACCTACTAACCTGGCTTTCGGTCCGCTTCGCTCACGATTGAACATTTTATCTGTATTGTTTTGTGGCGTAATCGGTGATAGAGATGCAAACCTCCTCACACGCTTAGAAACCAGAGGAGTATCAACGCTTCTCGGTGGATTAGACACATGATCTTTGCAAGGTTTACGACTCATATGGCCAGGGTTTGACAGGGGTTTGCGTGAAGAGGGGACTGACGCTGGACTAGGTCCTTTATGCTTGTTGCAATCTTCAAGGTTTTCAAACTTGCAATGGCAGAGAGAGGAAAAACCATTGGACTCGACGAACTCATCCCAAGACCGATTTGATTTCGACAGCTCCTTGTCAATCAACATGCGGACTAAGCCATGGTGAAATAGACTATGAATAACATTCTTAGGACCCTTTTTAATGGCAGCAGACATCTTAAACAGACTTTGCAATAGATAATAAGGTAAGTTCAAAGGAAAACCTATAAACACAGACATAAGCCTGAGATGATAGACATACGCTGAAGACAAGCGGCCTTCGCAAGTCAGGTATCTGTGGATCAAGTCGAGAACAGGACGCCATTCCTTTTTGAAGTACTTGCGAGCTACTCCACTATGAAATGACACTTCTTGACTAGGGTTCTTTAGTAGCTGGCACCACTCAGTAATGTCCATCTTCTTGTATTTAAACAATCTCTCACCAGTCAGTGATAGGCCAGTGGCAACCACCACTGATCTCTCGTCCACCCGAAAACGGAGATCACCCACTTCTACCTGAAAATCAACCAGAGAGAGAGCAAAAAACCTTGTGACTTCGAGGTTCAAATCAGAGAATTTACTTATGAATGGCATCCACCCAATAGCCTCCACCTTTGCCGACGGTTGAGGGTTCGAATCCAGCAATGTCATTTCGCAGGGCTCAACCCTTACTAATGGCACCATTACTGACCGCGTTAGAGTACGTAACCGCACACAAAACAAATACCACAGCTCGGCACCAGACAACAGATTTGAGAATGAGCACTCCGGGTAAAGACTGAACAAGAACAGGTAATGAAATTTCACCCTGTGATAAACCGAATAAGCCATGCATAAACGCAGACTATACCTCTACAAGTTCGGCATAAACGAAAACATTATCGCTCAGAGAGGTAATCGATTAATGAGGAATGACGGTTGAAGACTCCAGATAACTCATGTTATCATTATTTAACTGGCATTAATGATATGAGGCCCTTCGCTGTACACAGAACAAGTGTTCCATTGACAGGCAACCACGATGGAAGATAAGTACCGAGACTTAAACGTGATGGACAGGGTTCAGTACTAGTGTCATGATAGCATATCGATTTTGCAACAGGTGTATCAGGGTGGAGGCTATGACATAATTTTGATCTGACGATAAACCATAATACATATCCTCCCTACCATAGATTCAACTTACCCTTCAAAGGTGGCGGATAATAAAACATAATTACAAACCATCAAATCGAAAATCGACTTTACAATAGATACCATATCATAATGATCAGCATAAACATTTGTGGTAATATCAACCATGGTTTGTGAACTTAGGATATGGCGGATATGGCATGTAAAACATTTGGCTTTGTGCTCTAGGTTTTTACCAAAGTCATAGCGAACCGACCATTGATAATCATAAATCAATTCATAAATAAAATTGATAATAATGTGCCAAACCATACCAAGATCACCTATTGCAATATCGTGAGCTTATAAATAGTTATAGTAACGAAATCAATCAATAAAATAGATTTGTAATGTTTTGGATAAGATGCAATACTAAGCTGACCAAAACAGATGTAAGAATCATTAATACTCATCCACCCAAAATAATAGCCTCATGATTTTTGTAATCTAACATAGTTCACAAAGGTTGTTTAAAAATATTGAATTTCACAGAATCAATAGCTCAATGAAGGCTACCCTTTCAGTAGCTGGAAATTCATCGGATTTGTCCCTTTAAAATTCGAACATATTTCATCAAAACAAAATGGGATTTTGTTTGATGAAATATGTTTTTAAAGGCTGTTGAGCAGGGGCACAACAGATGGCGACTTGTTGGGCAGAACAGTTATCTCTGTTCTATGACCTGAAATCATGCGAGCAAAGAAATTAAATCCTTAATATGAGCCATTGTACAGAAAACACTATTTTAACATCTCAAACAGATTCAAGTATTTCACAGTTCTAAAAATTACCAGAAAATTACAGTTTCAGTCATTTGTTTGATAATTATCAGATCTCTAAAAAAAATCAGTCCTTAAAGAGTAAAACAACAAATGGCTTAGTTTTAAAGAATTAAATCTCAATACCATAAGCATGGCCCTGCTGCCAGCAGGAGTCCATAGCCTCGACAGGGTTGCTTCAGAACCCACAGAATGCCAGTATCCCATCTGCTAGTTATAAATATACAATTCGGGTCGGGGTGAACTGTTACCATTATTTTGTTTTAATTTTATTACTCATGAAGGCCATGGTTCAAGCTTGGTAACTAGATAGTAACCATGTCAGTCACCAGTCTGCATTATAGTAAAATGAACCAGCTCATGATGAGACCTTCCAACCCTCAGATTTTTCCGTCTAAGGGTCATTGCCCAGGCTTGGTGACCGGAGACGACAATGTTACTGGATGAAAACCTATGATCTTGAACAGATTAGCTCGTTATGAGACCTTCTGTCCTTCAGATTGTTTTTGCAAATGTTCCAGTCCATCCTTGTCCAGAACGTAATTATCGTTAATCCCAAATGAGATTATCTTAGCAGATAGGGAGGCAAATCTGATCCTCTTTACAAGAAGGGATGGCGTAAAAGATTTAAATAGATAACTTTACCAAGTACTGTCCCAATCCCTTTGGGAAAATATTTGTAGAGACTGGTATAATTAATTAATATTAACATGTTTTAAGCCTTTCTGGTAAAATCTAGAACGATGAAAACACCATTCTTTGTTCAAGAAGTAAAAGCAGAATGATAGTTTCCAGGATATTAATGTCTTCGTGCATGATTTACAGATCAATTAAAAAACTTGAAATGAGCCATCAGTTTGAGGTTTGATGAATTTATCAGGTTCACAACACACAAAGAAAACAGCAAATAAATAAAAAATAAAACGAAATGAAATCCATTAAGCAAGCACACCACACAGGTATATACAGGGTAATCCCTTGAGGGGGATCAACAAAAATATCTCTTAATTAGGTGACCATTTACTGGAAGGTTGTCAATGTCAACTTCCAATGTTTGTAACCTGAAAGTGCTGGACCAATTTTTTCTGTAATAATAAATGGTCCCAGCCACAGGCATTGGAACTTCGTATGTTTTCCTTTATCTTCATGTTCCTTGTCCCATTTCAGGACTAAGTCACCTACTTCCAAATATCGACTGACTGACTTTCTGAGGTCAAACCAATGCTTCACGGTCTGCTGGTGTTTTTCAAACTTTTTCTTAGCCAACTCCCTATCTTCCTCCAGTTTATGCAAGGTGTTAATTCGATGCTCCATGGCAGAACATGGTGTCTCCTGCACTGACTGGGAAAGCTGCAAAGAGGGTAAGAACAAATGAGGAGGAAAAATAGCTTCCTTGCCATATACCAGGAAAAATGGAGAGTTTCCTATAGCAGCTTTGGGAGTCACTCTGTCAGCCCACAAGGCATTCGCTAAAGCGTTATGCCAATTCCTGTGATGATTTACCACCGTACGTTTAAGAATCTTGATTAAATTTTTATTAGAAGATTCAGCTAACCCATTACCCTGGGGATAATAGTTAGCTGAATACTTTAATTTTATTCCCTTTTCCAATGCATATTCAGTTAATTTAACAGAGGAGAAATAAGTTCCATTGTCAAAAATCAGAGATTCAGGAACACCGAATCTGGTGGTAATAAAAGAATCAAGGAAAGATATCACCTGTTCCGAATTAACTACTCGCAAAGGGATGGCTTCAACCCATCTGGTGAAGTAGTCTGTGGCTGTCAATATGTATTTATGTTGCTGTGAAGAAGCTGGTGTGATTGGGCCAACAATATCCAGACCCCATTGCTGAAATGGGACTTCGATAATAACCGGCTGGAGGGGTAACGCTGCCTTCTTCAGTCTACCTCCTGCTCTCTGACACTCTTGGCACTTCCTGGTGAAAGAATATGCATCTTTGAACAATGTGGTCCAGTAGTACCCAGCTTTAAGTATCTTATGGGCAGTGGTTTCTCCGCTAAAGTGTCCTCCGGCTGGTCCTGCATGTAGTTGAGATAACACATTATCAGCCTCATGTCTTTCTAGACAATGAAGGAGAACTCCTTCAAAATTCTTTCTAAACAAAATGTTATCAATAAGCTGATAAGGTGTAGATTTCAATCTCAAATCCCTCTTATGATGTGGGTCTAAATGTTCAGGGGCGGTCCCATGCAATAAGAAGAACTTAATATCGTCATACCAAGAATTAGGAGAAGTGCAAATCTGGTTCAGAACTGTCCGCAGACCCAGCTGCTAGCTTGCAAAATCCTTGTCCCCTGACAATCTTTAAAGGTTTTATTTCTAGGTCGTATTCCTGAAATGCTGTGACCCAATGTGCTCTTTTTTCACCAAGATCCTTTTGTACCAAGAGATTTCTAACTGCAGAATATGGTACAACAACTTTGGTGTGGGACTTCAGCAAGTAAGGCCTGAAATGTTTAACAGATTTGAAAACAGCGAAAGCTTGCTTGTCTACTTCTGGGTAATTTAATTCTGCACCATTCAAACCAGAACTTGTAAAAGCGATAGGAGCTTCATTATTTTCCTGGTTTTTATGTGTCAGAACAGCAGCATAAGAAGAATTAGAAGCAAACGTATACAAAATGAAAGGTTTGGAAAAATCTGGGCTAGTTAGAGTAGGAGCTTCAGCAATAGCTTTTAAGATTTCATGAAAAGATTGCTTCTCATCAGTAGACCATTTAAAATCAGCATCTTTTTTTATCATTTTCTGAAGCGGCCTAACAATTTCCGTGAACCCAGGAATAAATCTAGAAACAAAATTTATCTTTCCAAGAAACGACTGCATAGACTTTTTTGAGTGAGGCATCAAAATCTGTGATATAGCACGGGTACGTTCTGGGTCAATATTGATGCCTTGTTTAGAAACAACAAAACCCAGCAACTTACCTTCTGTGACTGAAAAAATAGATTTCTTAGGATTTAGAGAAATCCCATACTTCCTGCAACGCTCAAAAACTCTCCTGAGATGAGTTAAATGATCAGATCTGTTTTTTGAAAAGATGGTAATATCATCAAGATAAATAACAAAAAACTTACCGATCAGACCTCTGAAAGTGATATCCATTGCCCTCTGAAATGTTGCTCCGACATTTATGAGACCAAATGGCATCTTCCTATACGCATAGATTCCCCAAGGAGTCCTAAAAGTTGTTTTCAACTGGTCAGCTTTGGATACCAACACTTGGTTGTACCCTGAAAAACCATCTAGTAGTGAAAACATTTCAGATCTGGAGACCTGTTGCAAGATTTTCTCCATTGGAGGAACAGGATAATTGTCCTTATATGAAACCTTATTCAGGTTTCGGAAGTTGACACATAACCTGATGTCACCATTTTTCTTCCTCACGGGTACAATATTTGCTACCCACTGTGCATGCCGAACCGGGAAAATTATTCTGGCGGGAAGGAGTTTATTCAGCTCCTTCTTGACAGCTGGTTCTAGGCTGGGATGCATTTTCCTCAATTTTTGTTGAAAAGGCTTAGCCTCTGGTTTCATAGGAATGACATGTTGCATTATATTAGGGTCAAATGTTTTCAGGTCGTCATACGTCCATGCAAATATGTATTTAAACTCGTTGAAGAGTTTAATGAAGGCTATTTTTTCCTGGGCAGTACATTTACTGCCCAGATTTACACATTGAGGGTTATGCTCAGCTCCTAGATTTACAATGTCAGATTGCATGATGGAGCTATTATTTTTACAATTCCTTGCAGCTTTAAATTTATCCTTTAAGTCATAGAATTTCTCAAGTTTGATTACTGATCTGGGAAGAGCACTAACCTGATTGAGAGATTCTTGAATTGAGCAAGGCTTATGGATTACCGCAAAATTATATAGATCCTCATCGTGAGTCATTTCGTCAATCACCGCATCCTTAAAAGTATCCTTCAAAGTTAGAAAATCGATCAACTGCTCGTCATTGTCAAAGACTCTCCAATTTGCTATGTTGTCAGGTATAGAAGGTCTGAAAAGTAATTCAACTGAGACATAATCAGTAAGCATCCTTTCGGATGAAATTAATCTTGAAGCAACATTAGCTAAAAGATCAGCTTCTTTATTTTAATAACGAGGGATAGAACTTATGTCAAATGCTTCAAATGCTAATAGTAAATTCCATACCTCAGCTTGATAGTTTCTCATGTGCCCAGCAATGCAGTGTATGGTGTTACGTACCTGTCTGACAATTATCTCAGAAGCCCCTAACACTACCAAAGCTTTGGCTCCCAGGTCAATTGCTTTTTTCAGCCCTTGAATCAGAGCTTCGTATTCAGCCGCGTTGTTGGTGCATTCGAATTCTAACCTGCAGGCAATGAAATATCTTTTCCCATAGGGGTCTATCAGCAAGCAACCTGCACCAGCCCCTTCTTTTGACTTAGATCTGTCAAAATATAAAGACCAAAGACCATTGCTCAGATCTAAGTGTGCCACATTTGGGGCTGAAATCTCATCTGTAATTTGTGAAAAATGACAAATTTCAGACTGCAGTTCTGCACCTGTTATTGATGAAGTTTCAGCTTCAAAATCCCCAAAGAAAGAATCTGTCATATAGTTTCCCATTATGGTATCGGTGAATAATACTGGTTCATTGGAATCGTCCAATTCGGTGATGGTATGTTTCATGTAACGTTCCTGATCAATTCTGATTTTATTAGGGCGACCATTATGAGATATCCATAAGTGTGACCAATCAGTAGCAAAATATCCATTCAGTTTCTCAGACCAATCTCTGCTGAGAAATAGATCGTATGCTTCTGGGATGTCTGCTACGATTATATCAATAATAAAATGGACTTGGGGATTCGAGGCTAACCTGATCAACACCTCTTTTAGCTTACCTATTACTTTTACGTTTGAACGATCAAGCTGTACAATACTTGTATCACAAGGCATAGGGACAGCATTAAGTTTTTTACATACAGAGTAAGGCATCACATTCTTGGAGGCCCTTGAGTCTATCATGCAGTTATGTACTTTACGATTGCATATTTCAAACATAAGTAAAAAAGGTGGAGTTGAAGAATCAGATTTCTTCCCTATGGATGATGCATTGACTGAAGATTTTGTTGGGTTATCTTTAGTGTTAGCAGGGTTGTTTTGACTTGAAGGAGTTTTTCCACTTTTAGTTGGAGAGACCCCTTGCATCATTTTATCCCTAATCACTGGTAACTTAAGTAGTTCATAGATGGAGATATTAGCCCTGATTTTCTTTAAATCTTCAATCAGATCATATTCTAGATCAAGAGAGGGTGTAGATTTACTATTTGTAGGTTGAGTTTTTGTTTGTGCAGCTGAACTATTATCTGTAGCAGTTGTGGAAGGTTCCCCTAGGGGCCAATCTTTCTTGCTTCTAGTGTTATACTGATGCTGGTTTACATTGACAACACCTACATCTTCATCATCAGTCAATTCTGAAGTATCCCCGAAATGACTGATAACTTGAGGAGGTTTATCTTCTGTGTCATTATCTTTATCTTGGGTGCCTTCAGAACTCTGTCCTGAAGATTGAGTTTCATTTTCAGATGATGTTTCTAGCCCTGAAACTAGCAGCTTGAGGAAACTGTTAATTTCTTCAACACTATTAGCTTCGGACGGTGGAGTTTGTCTAGGAGCTGTATTCAGGAATGGCCTTCTGAAAGGTTGTCTAGGTGGTTTATTTGGAGGAGTGTTTTCAGAAGTGCCTTTCTTTAAATCAATGATTTCATTAGACAGTTTTTTAATAACTCTCTGTAGGCTATCTAGGTCTAATGAATCCTGACCTTTTTTCTCAGGGTTTGTATTCTTGGTAGGACTGTCAGTCTTCTTACGAGAAGAAGATGCAGCATCTGTGTCTACTCTAGGATTTGTCTTTGTGGCAGACATATCTTTCTCAACCTTAATTGCTTCTTCAAATTTTTCAACGAGGGTAAGTTTGGCCTTTTTTCTGACAAACATTGCCATTGACACAGGCAAGGCTGATGTGTAAAATTCAACGGTGACATCCTCAGCTGGTCTTGAAGCCACAGGGATCCTATTTCTTAGAGTAAGGAATCGCTGGTTGAAATATTTGACCTTTTCCTTGGTTTCCATGCGAATTCTAGATAGTTCTAGCACCAAGGCTAGTGGAGTCTTGTCATCTCCAAATTTGTTCATGAAAGCGAGGTCGAATTCATTCCAACTGATAATGGAACCAGCTGTAAGTGAAAAGTACCACGTTGATGCTTTTCCCTCAAATGTATAAGGGAAAATCCGACAGACCACATCTTCATGTTCAACATCTAGGAGTCGAACTGCCAACATAAACTTCTTGACATGATCTTCCGCTGGCTCTTTCAACTCAGGGTTGAACTTAGGCAGTAATTTATCAGGATGTTTAGGTAAAGGGTGTTGAATGCCTGGGACAACCACTGCATCCTGAGCCAACCATGGAATATTAGCATTGGGGTTTAGGGGGTTTGCACCTGACATGTTCCTTGGAGTTGGAGGCGGTGAAAGTGGTGTTTGAAGAATATGTGGAGGTGAATGAGGCGGTGATGGTGGTTGTCCAGACCCTCCTAAAATAGGTGGTCCTGAAGAAGAGGAAGGCTGGTTGGTGCCTATTATATATTGTTGTATGTGAAGATCGGGAAGGGCACCTAAAGGCTGTTCTTGTTCTTCCGAAACAGATTTAGGATGATGAGTACGAGGACAGGTAATCTGCAGAAGACGTAATTCAGTGGGCTGGTGCCCGGTGAGATTCGAATAATCCCTAGTTAAAATTCTACGAGATTAGTTTATGGCTTGCTCGTACTGGTCGATTTCTTCAGGTAGGTGAATACCGGGAGAGTTGAACTGAGAGATCAGATTTCGAACAGAGTCGCTCACTCGGGTTTCATTCACTCGTGATGAATGATGAGAGCGTGGTTGTGCAGTTGACTGTATTTGAGGGGTGATAGGCTGATTAAATTTGTTTACAGGGTTGTTTTCATCAGCCATTTGCCTATGCTGGCCCTCCTTCTAGCGCCATTGTTGACGAGCGTAGATGACTATGCACGCAACAGGGGATACGACCCAGACCGGGATCCTTAAGGCAGGTTCCAAGCTGTTTGGGATGGTTGTTCCCGACAGGTTTAAAGGCTCTATTAGCCTGTAGGTTGAACTGCATAAAAATATAATAGATAAATCTACCACTACTGGTTATTTATTAGTTACGTATCTATGTCTGTACAGATTAATAAATGTTATTAATTACAGTGTTAATAAACTAAGTTAAATCAGTTTATAAATATAGAAAAATAAATAGCTATTAACAGACTTGATTATAGACAAAGATACATTATTTACATCTGTACATAATTAATAATGAAAAGAGTAACCAATACATAACATGAATATAGAAATTTGTTTCCAATAGATTTTTTAACAAGATAATCAACAAAAAATAAAAACAAAGTATCCTAATCTACGTACTATCCTGATCAGGAGAAAAATGAATACTAAATATCAGATCTGCTAACCGGACTATAAATAATATTGAAGATGTTCGAAATAAAATTTAGAAATCATCAAGATCATGCAATAGACATGTAACCATGTATATAACGATGTTAGTCACCAATTTATAACATGGTATTAATTAACAGATGATACCAGCATAAGTCAATAGCTAAAACATAATACATTTGCACAATTTCGTAAAAGAGATTATGACAAACATGCATAATATAGAAAACAATAACAAGAATAAGGATAGCATACACATGAGTTAAGCATAAAACTGTAAAACATATATATAATTTATCACCAGTTTAAAGATTGTATCTACTGACAGGAAGCTATCTCCAGTTACAAAAGATCAAACCGCAGTCTTGTTATCGTTGTTCCCCAAACTATCGACCCCCTATCCCACCTGCTATCCCCCCTTAAATACATGTAATATTCAAAACAAACAGTCCTAAAAACTAGAGATAGCCAAGATCGAACCATCTAACCAATTTCCATTAAAAATGACAAGTAGGACATGTCATTTTTCCACATACGTAAAAACGCCAAGAAATGGTAAGATTCGATCCATAAAAATCGAGAATCTCAACAACGAAACAACACCTGGAAAGTTCGATAGTCGTTTTTGTTTTCGATCACGTGGGAGATCATCCAAAAATAGACAGTCATCAGAACGTGAACAGCAACCACATTGCCTGCAATAAACTAGATAACAAATAATAATATCAATACACAAATAGAAATTGAAAAGCCAAATGCTATAATAAACAGAACTAAAACAAATCAATACCTGTACAGAGGTACCCTGATCGTCAATCCATCAAAACTTCAAAATATGAAACTGATAGCAAATAAACCCAAAGACATCACAAATTCACAGGCGCATTGAAAACTTGGATATTCACACCACTCGACTGACTTGGCGATTGCCCCCTAAACTGCATGAGTGCGACTTGAGCATTAAGCTCCCGAAGCTTCTCTTCATTTTTATCATTCTCAGTCTGTAATTTCAAAACCCTTCGGATCAGTTTGTTCTTATGGTTTTTGAGACATACGAGATGCTTGTCACTCAAATCCACTTTCTCTTTTAACTTCAGATTATTGGCCTCCATCGAATCACGATTGGCTACAAATTCATTCATCCTTTCTTCCATCTTACATATTTTGTCTAAAAGACAATTAATGAATAGAGGATGCATCATATCCCCGACTTCACGAAGAACAGGAGAGCTTGTTTCCACAGACTTCGCTTTAAATGGAGAATCAATAACATGCTCCTCTCGGGCGTCCCTTTCACACACATGAATGTCTTTGCCAATCACGGGAGGACTCTCATCAACATGGTTCGAAACGAAATCAGGATAAACAATATTATCATTAACAGGCAGAGAGATATTCGTCTCCTCATCATCTAAGACCACAGTTTCAACCTGAACATTGTCTATCACGGAGGTTTTAACAGCATTGCCTTTTGCCATGCTCCTGGTGAACCTACCTACCAACCTGGATTTCGGTCCGCTTCGCTCACGATTGAACATTTTATCTGTATTGTTTTGTGGTGTAATCGGTGACAGAGATGCAGACCTCCTCACACGCTTAGAAACTAGAGGAGTATCAACGCTTCTCCGTGGGTTAGACACAGGATCTTTGCAAGTTTCAGGACTCATACGACCAGGGTTTGATAGGGGTTTGCGTGAAGAGGGGACTGACGCTGGACTATGTCCTTTATGCTTGTTGCATTCTTCAGGGTTTTCAAACTGGCAATGGCAGAAAGAGGAAAAACCATTGGACTCGATGAACTCATCCCAAGACCAATTTGATTTCGACAGCTCCTTGTCAATCAACATGCGGACTAAGCCATGGTGAAATAGACTATGAATAACATTCTTAGGACCTTTTTTAATGGCAGCAGACATCTTAAACAGACTTTGCAACAGATAATAAGGTAAGTTCAAAGGAAAACCTATAAACGCAGACATAAGCCTGAGATGATAGACATACGCTGAAGACAAGCGGCCTTTGCAAGTCAGGTATATGTGGTTCAAGTTGAGAATAGGACGCCATTCCTTTTTGAAGTACTTGCGAGCTACTCCACTGCGAAATGACACTTATTGACTAGGGTTCTTTAGTAGCTAGCGCCACTCAGTAATGTCCATCTTCTTGTATTTAAACCATCTCTCTCCAGTCAGTGACAGGCCAGTAGCAACCGCAACTGATCTCTTGTCCACCCAAAAATGGAGATCACCCACTTCTACTTGAAAATCAACTAGAGAGAGAGCGAAAACCCTTGTGACTTCGGGGTTCGAATCAGAGAATTTACTTATGAATGGCATCCACCCAATAGCCTGCACCTTTGCCGATGACTGAGGGTTTGAATCCAGCAATGTCATTTCGCAGGGCTCAACCCTTACTACTGGCGCCATTACTGACCACGTTAGAGCACGTAACCGCACACAAAACAAATACCACAGCTCGGCACCAGACAACAAATTTGAGAACGAGCACTCCGGGTAAAGACTGAGCAAGAACAGGTAATGAAATTTCACCCTATGATAAACCGAATAAGCCATGCATAAACGCAGACTATACCTCTGCAAGTTCGACATAAACAAAAGAATTATCGCTCAGAGAGGTAATCGATTAATGAGGAATGACGGTCGAAGACTCCAGATAACTAATGTTATCATTATTTAACTGGCATTAATGATATGAGGCCCTTCGCTGTACACAGAACAAGTGTTCCATTGACAGGCAGCCACGATGGAAGATAAGTACCGAGACTTAAACGTGATGGACAGGGTTCAGTACTAGTGTCATGATAGCATATTGATTTCGCAACAGGTGTATCAGGGTGGAGCCTACGACATAATTTTGATCTGACGATAAACCATAATACATATCCTCCCTACCATATATTCGACTTACCCTTCAAAGGTGGTGGATAATAAAACATAATTATAAACCATCAAATCGAAAATCGGCTTTGCAATACATACCATATCATAATGATCAGCATAAACATTTGTGGTAATATCAACCATGGTTTGTGAACTTAGGATATGGCGGATATGGCACGTAAAACATTTCACTTTGTGCTCTAGGGTTTTACCAAAGTCATAGTGAACTGACCATTGATAATCATAAATCAATTCATAAATAAAATCGATAATAATGTGCCAAACCATACCAAGATCACCTATTGGAATATCGTGAGCTTATAAATAGTTATAGTAACGAAATCAATCAATAAAATAGATTTGTAATGTTTTGGATAAGATGCAAGACTAAGCTGACCAAAATAGATGTAAGAATCATTAATACTCATCCACCCAAAATAATAACCTCATGATTTTGCTAATCTAACATAGTTCACAAAGGTTGTTTAAAAATATGGAATTTCACAGAATCAGTAGCTCAACAAAGGCCACCCTTTCAGTAGCTGGAAATTCATCGGATTTGTCCCTTTAAAATTCTAACATATTTCATCAAAACAAAATGGGATTTTGTTTGATGAAATATGTTTTTAAAGGCTGTTGAGCAGGGGCACAACACACTACTAACTCCGAATCAAGACGCACCTCAAGAGAGAGAACGCCATGTGAAATGGCATCTCGTAGAAGCTCAATAATGGCACTATATTCAGCAACATTGTTGGAAGATGGCCGCATAAATATGCCTCCTGAAGACAGTACCTGACCCATAGGAGTATAAATCACCCAAGCAGCAGAGGCTGAGTGTTGAATGTGACGGCTTGCACCATCTGCGAATCCTATGTAGGTGGAATATTCCATTGACATCTGCCAAAAGAAACGGAAACTAATCACAAACCCGATCACGATAAGAAAAAGACCTAACTATTCAAAACTGTACAATAATATACAATAAGAAGCCTTGGCTGAAAATCATGCATAGTACTTCTTGAGATAAATCCCATTTCTAGGCTCCGCCAAGGCCGTTCCTTCGTAATCCACTAACTCATAAGCACCCTTCTCTAAGACCCGTTTGACCACGTAAGGACCATGCCATATAGATTTAAATTTCCCGGTGCCTAAGGGTTCTTTCGGTTGATCCCACAAAAGGACCAAGTCTCCCTCACTAAACCTCCTTGGATGAACAGACCTATCGTACTAGACCTTTACACGATGCTTATTTACTTCTAGAGCCACCAAGGAATCTCGACATTGCTCATCAAGTTGCTCAAGGTGGACCAAACGCTCCTCCAATGGTGAAATGTCTGGTAAGAGTTCTACGGATAGCTTCAAAGAAGGAATCTCACATTCAACCAGCAATATCGACTCCACTCCATGTACAAGTTGATATGGAGAAAAACCAGTCGCAATCTTAACAGCGGTTCGATATGCCCACAAAGTAGGATACAACATGATATGCCAATTATTCTTGCTTTGTGCAATTGTTCGTTGGAGAATGGATTTGAGTGATTTATTCACTGCCTCTACCTGTCCATTCGCTTGAGGGTAATAAGAAGAGGAATGCTCTTGCTTATACCCTAACTTTGATGCCAACTCTTCCATCATACGGTTCTGAAAGTGCAAGCCATGATCAGTGACAAGCTCTTTCCGAATCCTGAACTAAGTAATAATTTGGTTGAATACGAAGTGAGCGACTGTCTCACCATCAGATTTTACTGTAGGCATAGCCTCATCCCATTTCGTGAAGTAATCAACAGCCACTATAATATGATGGTGCCCCCCTAGCTGAAACTGGGTTGCAATCCATAAAATCGAGCCTCCACTTAGTGAAGGGACCGACGGTGATAATGGGATGTAACGGGGCAGGTTTCGAGCGCATATTACGTGTGAACACCTGGCAAGGGTGGCACCTCTTGACCACATCAACAAAATCCTTAAAGATTGACGACCATAAATAACCCGCTCTTAAAATATTTTGAGCTGTAGAAAGACCAAATAAATGACCACCACACGCCCCTCTATGGTAATCATTTAGCACAACCTCAGCCTCTTCATGAGTTAAACAACGTCGTAAAATGGAATCTACCCCACGACGGTACAAAGTGTTATCCACTATGAGGTAGTTCTTAGAGACGTGACGTAATCGTCATTGTTCATCTCGCGAGAGGTGAGTAGGGGTCTTCAATGTTTGTAAATATATTATGATATCCCCATACCATGGGTCTAAAGTTGAGATTAAGAAGATGTGTTCATCGACAAACGTATCTTCACAAACAAAATCCTCAGCCTCGCTTGGGAAATCCGATATAAGCTCTGCAAAAATTAAAGACTTCTTCAATTTTTTCCGAAACAAACTTGAGATCGAATTCTTGCAGAATGACAATCCATTTATCATACTTTCCCCCAATCATCCTTCAGGTGAGGATGAATTGAAATGGATTGACATGGGATATAACCAAGGTCTGGCGAAGGAGAATATAATGTCTCAACCACTGAATCGCATGTATGGTAGCTAAAGCAAGCTTCTTGACATGAGAATAAAAAATCTTTGCGTCAATAAGGTTCCCGCTCAAATAATATATGACATGCTCTTGGAGCTTCTCATCCTCTTGAACCAAAACCATACCAATCATCTCTAATGACGCGGCCACATATAATATAAAATCACGGCTATAGTCCGGGGGACTAATCACCGAGGCCAATGCTAGGGCTCGCTTGAGTGCATCAAAGGACTCCTGGGCTCGCTCATCCCAATAAAAGGGGGTGTCCTTATTTAAGAGACACATGAAGCCTCTAGTCAAATTGGAAAAGTTGACAACAAATCTTCGTAAGAAGTTTTCCATGCCTTGCAAATACTGAAGATGACGAATATTCTTCGGGGGAGACAACTGAAGTATTGCCTCAACCTTCAAAGGGTCGACTCTTATACCCTCTTTAGACACAATGAATCCTAACAAACGACCTGACTTCACACAAAAGATGCACTTGTGAGGATTTAATCTAACCGAATAGTGCCGGCATCTTTCGAATACCAATCTCAAGTGATAGGGATGATGCATTCTCATACAAGAATGAGCAGCAAGGTCATCCAAAAATACTTTGATAATTGACTTGAGATCATGGAAGATCAAGGTCATTGCCCACTGAAACGTAGCTCTGACGTTTTTAAGGGCGAAAGGCATTTTTTGATATGAAAACGTTCCCCAAGGACAAATAAACGCAGTCTTATGTTGGTCCTCAGGTTTAATCTTGTTACAGAGAGAAATTCCTATGGCTTGGGGTACCACAACAGACATCTTTGACTCCAGAAATCAATCTTTCCCAATATGCAATAGAAATAAAATGTCTAACACTAAAGGATCAGACCTCATACCTTATTCCGGACGGTTGAAGTAGATCCCCTTTGAGCTTTCCAATCTTAAGCTTGAATTGATATAATACTTCCTCAACAACAAGAAAACAATACAAGCATACTATATATCATGGTGTTAGATCTATTCTAGCATATATAATCAATAATGTAAAAGCATTTGACATATTCCAATGGATACAATATTCAATCAAATACACATCATTGGATAGGAAAAGATAGTTCTTATTAATATAAATAAGAGATTACAAGATAGATACAACCTCTGATGGAACGTCTGCGAACCGGAGAAACTGAATCCCCCACTTGGGCCTCCACCACCTCAATCCTCCATCTCACGATAGCAAGCTCACTAGAAAAAGGAAAGCTTGGGAAGAACACAACAGTGCTCCAAAGGGACAAAGGGATGCAGACTCAAGCATAAATTCCTGCAACAATGGACTATAGTTTCGTTGCTTTCAATCTCTCTATATGCCTTCAATGTACCAAGGGGTTCCTTATATAGCTTCACAACGGATAATGAAGGGTCAAATCCGAGCAATCTCAAGGCATATGGAAGGCCAGGAGTCAAATGAGTCGGATCCATGTCAAGGAAAAATCCAAAAGGATTTGGACTATGCACACATCCCGATGTACGTGGTTATAAGGAGTCAAAACCGCGTATGTACGCGGTTATCGGGTAAAAATCCGCGTATATCATTTTTTATATAGTTTTTAGGGATCATCAAGGTAACATCAAAGGATAAAATATGGTCCATGGGGTCTAAAGAGTCTGCAGCGGGATAGGGGAAGGCCATACAAAGTGTGATTCACCTGGGGTGGTGAAATCCGCTATAACAAATTTGTATCTGATTATATCTAGAAAAGCCGTCCATGAAGGAAAAAACCTCGCTACCTGCACACTCATCCAAAATCTGATCAATAAATGGTGTGGGGAAATTGTCCTTAGGATAGGCACAATTCAAATCACGAAAATCAGTACATATACAGATCGCTCCCTGCTTCTTATCCACTGGAATGGGGTTTGAAACCCACTTCGTCAAGGGAATGGGATAGATGAAACCGACTTTCAACAGCTTCTCTATCTCTGCCTTAATCGCGGGTGCTTTCTTCGGATTCACTGCACGCAACCATTGTCAAACAGGATTAGCGTTGGGGTAAGTCTTAATCTCGTGCTCGACAATACGAGGGTCAATACCTAGCATCTCATTATAATACTAAGAAAAAATATCATGGAATTCCTTAAATAGCTCAGTTTATTCTAGAATCTCAGCATGGGAACATTCCACCCCAATATAGACATTCTCTATCGTGCCAGGATTGCGACAGATGTTGATAGGAATCATTGAAGATATGTTCGCCATGTCTCCATTAGCCATCAAACCAGGAGAGCTTAATGGAACCATAGGACTACCAACTCTCTGACTAAGAATAGCCCTAAAATCCTCACGCTCCAAGCGGTCAAGCTCAAGAAGGAAGTACAATCTATGATGGAGTTCCTCCCATGGTGGCTCAACTCGCGACATAGCCTCAATAATCACTTCATCTGAAGGGAAAACCGTATCAGGGAAGTTATGTGCGTGAGAAGACTGTACTGCCCATGCCGGCAACACATAAGGGTCCTCCTCCTTCATCCACAAAAAGGAAGGACTAGGCTCTGCAACACACTTGAGATTAGATTGATAAGCTATCATAGTTGCAGGCAATGGCACATCCATCACGATGGGCTCACTCAAAGTAATCGGTGAAGGAAGAATCCAAGGATCTCCCATATGCCTCATGCGAAAAGACACCGATCTCATAGATGTCGAAGCCTCATCGGAACTAGATCCTATCATAAGGATCGGTACAGGACAACTAAATCTTCCCATGAGGGATGGATACATTCCTACACCCACACTCCCAGTTGCCGACTGAGAGTGTACAACGATTGAGATTGAAGCTCCCAAAGATGTGGTAACAGACAGATTCTTGAATGTCATTTGATCAATTGTTACAATCTTCCCATTATGTGGAAAGCATACAATGCGGAACAGGGAAGAAGAAACGAATTTCATACTGTACATCCAGTTCCTACCCAGCAAGAGTTGTAGTCAAGGGGCGCATCAACCACCTCGACCTCTATCGCAATGATCTTCCCTCCCAAACAGACTTTAAGGGAAGGAAGGATGCCTTGCGGCCTAAAAGATCTCCCATTGAATGTAGTTAACATGGTCACTGATTTAGATAGCTTAGGGGAACCCAGACCCTTCCAACAGGATAAAGAAATCACAGAAGTAGCAGCGCCTTCGTCAATCACAGTGCGCTTAATGATCATATTAAGACATTCTACGTGAATCAAAAGAGACACATAGTAAGGAAAGCGAGGCTGAAGTCCTTCAGTTTCAAATTTGATCATGGAGGAAGGATCATCATCATTCACACCAAGGGCAGAAAGAAATGCCTTCCTTTGCGAAGGACAACTCTGAAGCACTTCCAATGCAGACATCGCACACGGAGTGTGGCCCAAATCCTCGACAACTGAATAGTTCTGGGTGGCTCAGGCATTTGGATTATGCTCTGAATGCTTAAGGACTCCATTAGGAATGTGAGGTGTAGCTTTAGGTTTATCCATAGGTTTCTCAATACGCAAAGGAGACCCTGGTGGGTCAGGCTCTTTTCCTGGGCTGGGTTGTGACAAACCGTAATCTTTCGCACGGGTCACAACTTTCACAACATGTACCATGTTAATGCAACCACAAACACTACCCTTCGGTGGATCTTGATTGCCACCAGATTGGTCATGGGACCTCGAGTTCATATTTTGATTGTGCGGTAAAGGGTTTGTTAGCACAGCTGGGCCCTGTGCCAAGAATCTTGAGGCTTCCTAGATACGAGGGCACAAGTAAGTGAGGTGATCGTCCTTACATAAATTGCAAGGAAACTTAACCTTACGTTTATCTTGCTTGTCCTCCCCAGCATTCCAGCCATTCTTGTCATTACTATTAGCATTCTCATTTTTATTCCCACCCTTACGATTATTTTTACCCTTTTTTCTATTCCGTCTGGGCTGCTGGTTACCCTTCTGGTCTGACAATTGCACTAAAAGTACACTCGCCATTTGGGCATGTTGAGACAAAGCCGTAGCTTGTCCTGAGGCAGATTGGTTGATTGCCAATTGGCTAACTTGTTTTGCAACCGAATCCACAGGTTTTGCACTTGCACAACCAACAATGCCATCAGCATGTGGTCTAGGTTTGACTTTGGGGTTGAAACTGGAACTCAGAGCGGATTGAGTCTTGATGTAAGGAATTTGAAGAGCACCATAGGTGAAACGTAGTAATGTGTTTGCTTGGATCCTATCCCGGTTTTCTCTCGAACTTAGGTATGTCTGAAGGAAGCTTGGTAGGAACAGCTGACCAAGCCGGGTCATGAGCTATAGGATATTTCATTAATCTCGACAAGTTAGGAAGATTGAGCGTTGCGAGGAAAGGGAGCCTATGATGATGAGGTCTATGGATTGCTCCTTGATTCATATAGGTCTAATTACCACCATGGCCATGGCCATAGTGCCCTCCTCCTGTTTGACCCGTATAGGGTGGCGTGGAAGCACCATAGTGTGGTGGACCTTGACTATTAGGAGCTACAAATCCGTAGTTAGGAGAGTAAGCAGGTTATTGATACCCGCCTCCATAAGGTGAAGAACCCTGCCCATACTGCGTCCCATAATAGGGTCCATAAGTCATCGCATGAGATGTCCCATGAGACACTCCGTAAGTAGGAACGTACGCTCCAGAGGTAGGAATATACACTCTGGAAGTAGGAATGTGACCTCTAGAAGTATAAGCATGACCTCCCGAAACGATAGGTGGTGCATGAAGCTAAGACATAACCGTTCTAGTAACCGCAGTACAGACATGACTCATAGCAATGTTTCGACCCGAAGGACCACGTGAATAAGGTGGAGGGTGAACATTTGAAGAAGTAGGGACCAAGGACGGAGGGACCTGAGCAATAATGTACGTACTATTCCCTATTGTTACCCCTCTTGGTTCTGGTATCCTAATAGGATCGCTAACCCTAGAATTAGGAGGAATATGTGATGTAACTTCCACCACTGGGATGGAAGGTGCAATGTGACTAGTGCTCCCAAACCTCTCCGCATGGTAAGGAATGAGAGTGCCCCCAGGCATAGTGTTAGGCACGAATTCAGATTCGATATGAAATGCCAAATCATGTGTAGGAAAGCCAGACATACCATAATTACCATAGCGTGCTGGCGGGTTCAAAATGAGTCTCGGCATCCTCCGGCATTCCATACCGGTAACACGTCAATGGGGAATCAACCCTAGAGTAAGTAGGTCTATCATCAAAGGTTCCCATCTCAGAAATCATAGGACCTAACTCATCCAAGTCAGGTGAAGGATCGTAAGTAGGAGTAAACTCCCCATCGTCTACACGAATGGGAGAAGGTGGTTCAGGAATACCTTCTATATGGTCTCCCATGGTGTGTGAATCAATGTGCAAAGTAGTCCACCTGGACTATCTAGGTCTCTCTCCCAAAGGAGGAGGAGATGTAGAAGGCGGAAGTCCTGCTAAATGACGAGAACGACAAGGAGCCGCACCCGAATCCATAATGACTCAAAAAATAAAAAAGACTCTCTATTTACACAAACCCTAGGCAAACTATCATGCACAGAGCAACCACTAATAAAATATAAAGCCAAATGCAAGCAAACAAGGGCTGGATAAGTGAGCTCCCAAATGAAGTAGGTATGTTTCGCCTAGGAGAGACTTGAGACTCCAATACACAACAAGCGGAGGTATGTAACCAATTATTGTGGCCCTGAGCTTCAATATGTAAAGCGATTGTGTTGTCCGACCCCAACCTAGCCGGGACACCCACAGAATAACCCCTGCAAAGTACCCCCTCGATATCCTAGGTAAGGCCACTAAGGTCACCTTAATATAATCAATGCTCAGGAGGACAGTCGCAGGCAGGATTGATCGTATGGGCAGGGTAGCAAAGCCAAAAACTCTCGAAAGAGCCCCCAGATACAAATACAATCCTAGAAATATCTTCGGTGCTACTCAGTTATGACTAGGGGTCATCCCAATCAATAACCACTCACACTGCCTTGTGCTTAACTCCCTTTTTAGAGGAGGATCCTAAGATACACTGGTTATACCAAGGATTTCACACACTCACCTGGACAGACACATACATGCTGCTATTTAGTGGTCTTGGAGAATTTACTCACACTGAACTATTCCAAGACCCTAAAACCTAAACTTGTTGGTGCACCCTAGAAAAGAAAAGAGTGTAATTCATTTTAATTTAGCATTGATTTTAATTGGCTTTATTACTCAAAATAGGGATATGACCGTGCAACTAATGGTGTTATGACACAACATGAAGTAAAATGCACACCTAACAATCAATGCAAATGCATTGTGTCAATGAAAACAGGGTATGCTACTACGTGAAATGTACAATTTTTCTTCAAATGATAAATGCAAGCTTTCCTATATGAAGTCCTAACTAGTACTCCAAAACAAATCTAGTGCAAGTACAATGAAAAATGCAAAATGCAATGCATGATGATAAGCAAATGTTTTTGGATTTTTTGAAATAAAATGAGATGCAAAAAGCAAAAGAATGATTCTACAACCCCCAGAACTTGCAAGAACACTCAAACAGCACTCAAGCAAAGCACTAAGGTAAAAGAAATCTAATGCACTAATCTCAAACAAAAAATCAAAAATGCCATGACAAGAACCTTCTTAAAAAAAAAATTAGATTAAAAAAAACGTTTCTGGTAAAAAACAAAGGTATAAACAGACTTAGGCAGTGCCAAAGGAGACTTAGCAAACATCAAACTTCACCCAACAACCATTTAAATTCCACAAAAAGGAAAAACTAAGGGCATATGCGACTGTTCACAGTAAACCCGCATGTATATGTGGAAATCACAGAGAAACCCGCGTGTATATGCGACTGTGAGTTAAAAACTCACGTATAGGAAGAAAGGTGCATAAAATCAAGGCAAACAGACAAGTTGAGACAAACTTCACACCAATTAGACACTACCAGGCATACATCCCCCAGACCTGACACAAAAAACAAGAGAGAAAGAGAAATTCAAATTCATTGAATGCCGATAAAACAACCCCCAAAGGACAACTACTAGGAACTCCCCAGCGGAGTCGTCAATTCTGTTACTGAGAGAAATTCCTATGGCTTGGGGTACCACAATAGACAACTTGACTCCAGAAATCAATCCTTTCCAATATGCAATAGAAAATAAATGTCTAACACTAAAGAATCAGACCTTGTACCTTATTCCAGACGGTTGAAGTAGATCCCTGTTGAGCTTTCCAACTTCATCTTGAATTGATAGATTACTTCCTCAACAACAAGTAAACAATACAAGCATTCTATATATCATGGTGTTCGATCTATTCTAGCATATATAATCAATAATGTATAAGCATTTGACATAATCCAATGGATAAAATATTCATTCAAACACATATTATTGGACAGGAAAATATATTTCTATTAATATAAATGAAAGATTACAAGATACAACCTCTGATGGCACGTCTGCGAACCGGAGAAACTGAATCCCCCACTTGGGCCTCCACCACGTCAATCCTCCATCTCTCGATAGCAAGCTCACAAGAAAAAGGAAAGCTTGGGAAGAACACAAAAGTGCTCCAAGGGACAAAGGGATGCAGACTCACGCATAAGTTCCAGCAACAATGGACTATAGTTTCTTTGCTCTCAATTTTCTCTTATGCCTTCAATGTACCAAGGGGTTCCTTATATAGCTTTTCAAAGGAGTAATGAAAGGTCGAATCCGAGCGATCTCAAGGCATAGGGAAGGCCAGGAGTCAAGTGAGTCGGATCCATGTCAAGGAAAACTCCAAAAGGATTTGGATTTTGTACACATATCGATGTACGTGGTTTTAGTGGTCAAACCTACGTATATACGCAGTTATAGGTTTAAAAGTCGCGTGTATCAATTTTCACATGTTTTTAGGGATGTTCAAGGAAACATCAAAGGAAAAAAAATGGTCCATGGGGTCTAAGGAGTCTATAGCGGGACAGGGGAAGGCCATACAAAGTGTGATTCACCTGGAGTGGTGAAATCAGCTATAGCAACCGATCTCCATCTAGATCACTCCCTAACCGTCCATTCTAGAGCTAATGCGAATCTACATTCTCTCTTTGCAGATTATACAAAAACTGATCCTCATTCATCGGCTCTCATGTAGATAACTATGTCTCCTCATCATCGTGCCATGTCATCACTACCTTAGTCTTTCACTGAGGACACCATCATATTCCATGTCATGATATGTGTCATGCCACATCCTCAACTATGCCATGCCATCCCATTACTACACTATTCTTTCAATGAGTTGTCATGATATGTGTCATGCCACATTCTCAACTATTCCATCCCATCCCATTACTACCTTAGTATTTCACTAAGTTTGTCCTTCCATCATATCCACTAGTTATTCCTTGTCATTTGTAAAAACCTTTGACATCAATGAAAACTATAACCCAAATTTGCCAACATGCTTGTGTTAACTCAGTTAGTAAGTGAGTCATTCTGTTTGTCAGATGATCTATTAATAGTAAAGCATTGCATGTCTCCTAGCATTTATATGTCGTGTGTGAAGTCAAGGTGTTAGGTGTACTTCTGTTAAGAATTAAATTCCATTTCTAGAATTCTCATGAGCTTACAAGAGAATCTAGTAAGTTGTATTTTGAAGTCGGTAGGTGCTTCGATTGAGACAACATAACATTATATATTGTGCATTAGTCAAGCTCAATGTAGAGAGAGAGAGAGAGAGAGAGAGAGAGAAGAAAAAGGTAGAGAGCTCGGAAGAGAGCAAGAAACAGAGCAGATGATTAGAGTACAAGCTCTGCATGTAAAATATTTGCATAAGTGTAAGGAGCTCAAGCTTAGGGTACAATACAAAATTCTGCTAAGATAGAAGAAGTCCAAGCACACAAGTTCTATAGTTAAATAAAAAGTGCATTGTGTTGGGAAAGGAACATTGCACAAGGAAGAATCTGACACACAAGCAAAGGAGGAAAAGTGCGCATGCAGAAGGATAAAAGCAGGTCAGGAAGGAAGAAAATGAACCGGTGCAGAATGATAAAACATGCACACGACGGAGAAAGGCAGGATAAATATGAAAAGGAAGCGCAGAACAGAGGAAGCTGCGACAGGGTTGGTGTGACAAGGAAAAGTACACCCAGAGTCAGTGAAAGAGGCAGGTAGAAGAGTTAATGTCGCACAGGCGGAAGTCAAGGAAGACTGCAGAAGGACAAACCAATAGAAGATGGAAGGACAATTTTGTGGCTAGTTAGGACCGATACAAAAGGATGAAGGACATTTCCGTGGCTAGTTAAGGTTGTGGTTAATCACGGGTAGGTATGGGCTTACATTTAATTTAACATAGATATTTTGTAGCTACTTGAGTCTATAATAACTGAGTAGTACTCATTCGACCTTGCATGGTCTTGTAAATGTTATAAATAGAAGGAACCCAGTCTATATAAGGGTTCCTATTCCTAGTTCAGTTGGTTCCTGAGTTTTCCATTCAGTAAGTTAGAGTCAATAGTAGTTCAGTAGTTGACTCAAAGAGGATTCTAGTAGAAGGAGAAGGCTATTGAGACGCGAATCTTGCAGCTGTGTGTGCAGAATTCTAGTAAAGTAGAAGAGTCAATCCAGGATGTGTGTGGATCTGTAGGAGTAGATAGAGGATAAACTAGAGAGAATGAGAGCAAGAAGATTGAGTTAGAAATACATATCTTAAGAATAGTCTACAAGTTGCAGGCTGCAAGGTGCTACCTATATTTCTCATGCCAGATGAATACCACCTTGGTGGCTTTTCCCAAATAGTTTTCCATGTTATTTCCTGTGTTATATGAATGAATTTTGTTGAATGGTGAATGTTTCGCTGAATGTTTGCTTATCTTACACTATTACAGTTACAATTGTTGTTGAATGTATGTCGTAGTATGAATGAATGACTGTTTAAAAGTATTTTTGGAATGTTGTGTATGATTTCATGGTTAATCTGCTAAGTATAAATATAAGACATGCATTGTCTGTCAAGTATAAGGAATTGGCTACATCACATAGTTGCGCCATATGTTAAAGTTTAAGGACAAGATCGTGTCACGTGGGTGACCGGTGGCACTTGGTTGTGCCATTGTCGTAGATCGAAATAATCCATCCCATTATCTTTTTCGGTCACCTTGGATGCGAACCAAGGGACTATAATCCCTCACCAACTATGAAATCATGGTCATGGCAGTTATTGATTAAGATATCTCGAGTGAGACTATGCCTGCCTCGCGGGAGTTTCCGACTAAGCTTGCTCTGTCGGGCTGATGTCTTTTGGTGTCTTATTGTTTTTTTGGTGTTGGTTGAACTATGGGTTGAGACAAGAAGGAGAAAGAGGCCACCAAATGGTTTCGTTGAGGAGGAGGAGGAGGATTTGGTAGAGGAAGAGGTCAGGTTACATGCTATAACTGTGGAAAACCAGGTCACTATGCTAGATATTTCCTGGAACCTGTAAAGATATGTTCATACTGTAAGGGACATGACCATAATGTGGAGAAATGTCCTCAGTTGATTGCAAAAAGGCAAGAAAGTACCATCAAAATTAATAACCCTACACAGAACTTGAACCCAAACCTGAATCCTAAATTGAACATTCAGATGATTGATGTTGAACCAAGAGATCCAAATGTGGTTGTCATAACACGAGGATGTGTTGCAACTGGGCATGATCAAGAAACCCAGAAAGAATAGCTGCAACCACAAGTATGACTCACGATGCAGAAGAAGGAGCAATTTGACATCTAGAAACAAAAGCAAGTATTCATGGATGTTAGACGTGAGTTTGTGGATCCAGAAGAACCATCGACATCAGAATCAGTCAGGGAGATGCCTAAATAATTTCAGCAGATATTTTAGAAGAAGACTCCACAAAAGGTTAGTAAGCTCAAGCCGTTTATGTCAAGTTACTTAGAATTAATACAAGATAAAGATGCTATCCCAGAACTACAAGAACTGATAGAAGAAACACTAGTAGAGTCGCAACCTAAACAGAAAGTTAACCAGGTTAGCAATAAATTCAAAACTGGGCGTGAGTTAAGAATGACTCCATAGATAGGGGATTATGACATGGATTATATCATTTTAGATGTGGGATCTGATGTGAATATTTTGAATCAAAAAACTTGCGAAATTATGTGCAATCTGCGCCTGGACTGGTCTCCCGTCTAGCTACGACTTGCAAATCAGGAGAAGGTTCTACCAATTGATAGATTAAGTCACGTCCCTGTCAACATTGAAGGGTTGCACACATTTGCGGACTTTGAAGTCATTAACATTGTTAATGAAACGGATCCATATCTCGTGCTGTTGGGGATAGATTGGGCCATAGACAATCAGAGCATTATCAATTTCAAGAAAATGATCCTTTCATTCGAGGATAATGAGATGACAGTAGTGTCGCCCATTGATCCATTGGAAGAAACAAAGATATGTTGAGTCTGTCTATAACGAGGGATAGGGTGACTATCTCGACCAGATATACAATGTCACTACCATGCAAGAAGACTATATCAACCCGATCGTGGATGGAAACTTGAGCTGGAAGAGTGCTAGTTCCTGCACATCAGACTCACGGGAGGCCTTGAAAATTTGGCAAAACAGGCAACATGAGGTCTCTATGAGAAGGTGTTCCAGAGTTACAAGGTCTGTGCAATGGGTGGAGAACAAGCTACGAGAGCTTCCCACCTATGAGGGTTTTTCTAACCTTGCGACCTTCTTAAGTGAGTTTGAAGGACTTGTAACAGAGTCGCAACGCTTCTCTGCATTAGATCGTGTACTAAAGGCTACAGTTGCTAGATGGTGGGGTACACAAAAGTGGCTCATAACAGAATGGACACAATGCAGAAGGTTAATGGAAGTCAGAATCGATGAAGAAGTCGCCACCATGAGCCACAAATACATAGGATTATCGAGCCCTATACAACACATAAATCAATGTCGCACCGTATTTTCAGAAAACCCGTGCTAGGAATGGGTTCATGATTTCATTCATACATTGGAAATGACACCTAGAACATGGTATGCATATATGGAGTTGCAGCAAGGAACCCAATATTGGGAAGGAATCACCACACATTTTAGGTAGACATTTGAATTCGTTGATGAGCAACCTACAGTTGATGCTACGCTCCAAACGATAAAGGAGAAGATATTTGCTGAAATTTTTGTCGAAGAGGCCAATGCTCACCAATGCAGTGCGACCATTTAGCAATGGATGGCTTGCTACAATCTAGCTAGAGACCCAGATGATCATCCGACTAAAATAAACATACTAGAATCATAGGGCACGCACGCAGTGGAAGGAAGTGGTATTTCAAGTGACCAGTTCCTTAAGCCATTGAAAATCAAGAAAGTAAACATTGGGTCTCCAGAGTACCCAAAGTTCACTAATAAAGGAGATTATTGGGACGAAGAGACAATCATGAAGATCACAGACTTGCTGCATGAGTATCAGGATCTATTCCCTACCAACTTTTCATAGATGAAGGGAATAGGCGGCGACCTAGGGGATATGAAAATACCCCTGCGACCAAATGCTAAACCAGTAAATAGTGCCCATATAGACTAAATCCAAGATATAAAGAAAAGGTAAAAGTAGAATTGGATCGAATTCTTGATGTAGGAATCATTGAACCTGTTGAGGAATCATAGTGGATCATCCCTATAGTGATCAAGGATAAGAAAACAACAGGCGAAGTGAGGATATCTGTCGACCTGAGAAAGCTGAACGATGCATAATTGCATGATCCATTCCCAACCCAATTTACAAATGAAGTACTTGAAATCCTCGAAGGGAAAGAGATGTATTCATTCACTGATGGATTCTATGGCTATCATCAAGTCAGAATCGCGAAGGAGGATCGCCACAAAATGACCTTCGTCATAGAATGGGGATGCTACCAGTATACAGTAATGCCCTTTGGACTCAATAATGCACCTACTATTTTTTCTAGAATAGTAGTCTCTGCTTTTAAAGATTTCATTCATAAATTTATTAAGGCCTACTTTGATGATTAAACTGTGTTTGGTCTAGGAAGAGACCATATTGAGAGTCTGCGCATGATGCTGGGCCACTGTTGCCAATATTAGATCGCGCTCAAATCCAAGAAATGTATTTTTTGTGCACCATTTGGTGTTTTGTTGGGTCACGTCGTATGTTGCGACAATATTTTGGTCGACCCAATAAAAGTTGCAATTATCCTTGAATTACCACCACGTACATTAGTCACGCAATTCAGGTCCATGCTAGGACATACATGCTATTACAGGAAGATCATTAGAGGGTATTAAGAGATCATTGTACCTATGGAGAAACTACTGAAGAAAGATGAAAAGTTCCAGTGGACACCAGCTTGCCAAGAAAGCTTGGACAAATTAAAGAACAAAATGGCCACTACACCAATACTTGTATTCCCGAACTGGAAGAAGGAGTTCCATGTTCATGTCGACGCGTAGTCTTAACACAACCAAGAGAGGGTGCGCTTAACCACCCTATTGCTTTTTTTAGTAGAAAACTGTCAACGACATAAAAGAACTACACGACAACAGAAAGAGAAGGCCTCGCTATGGTCTATGCTCTTCAGAAATTTCGACACTACTTGTTGGGTGGACATTTCCAGATGTACACTGATCATTCAATGCTGAAACACCTAGTCAACAAGCCAGTGTTGGGGGGGAATATATGCGGATGGATTCTCCTATTTGAAGAATTTGATTTTGAATTCATTGTCAAACTTGATCGACTGAATGTTGGGCCAGACCAGCTGTCGAGGATAGAAAGTGGTGAAGAACCAACCAGCCTGGAAGATAACTTTCCTAACACGCAACTATTTACGGTCACTATGATGGAAGATCCGAACAAGGAATTTAACGCTATCATCCACTTCCTAAGTACAGGTTATGTGCCTTCGGGATTTTCCACTAATGAGAAGAAACACTTGGTCATCAAAGTTGCTAATTTTACATTGATCGCTGAACATTTGTACAGGTTGGGCGTAGATGAAATACTGCGCCGCTGTGTTTTTTATTATGAGAAAACTTGGGTTATGAGTAAAGCACATGTTGGTGTCACGGGTGGACACTATGTGGGAAAAGAAATTGTGCGCAAGATATTGCAGGAAGTATTATGGTAGCCAACCATACACATGGATACTAAAAGCTTCTGCAGACACTATGATATCTTCCAAATGACAGGAAAACCATTACGCCGTCACGAGATGCCGCTTGCACCATAAATAACACTGCAAGAATTCAACAAGTGGGCCGTTGATTTTGTTGGACCGATCAATCCACTAGGAAAAAGAACTGGCACATGCTACCTTATCACTGGGACCGACTATTTAACCAGATGGGCTGAAGCTGCGCCTGTTAAATCTTGCACCACTGCGACTGCGGCGAAGTTTTTATTTGAAAATGTGGTGACTTGATTTGGATGCCCAAAAATTCTATTCAGCGACCAAGGTACGCATTTTGTTAACAAAATGATTTCTAAGCTTACTGCAGAGTTCCAGATCCAGCATAAGAAGATGACACCCTATCATCCTCAGGCAAATGGAACGGTTGAAGCTTTTAACAAAATTTTGGACAATGGACTAACCAAAGTGTGCAACGTGCACCGAGATGATTGGGATCAGAAAGTATCAGCTGTGCTATGGGCGTATCGCACAACTTGCAAATGACTGACAGGGCACACCCTATTCAGACTAGTATATGGACAGGAAGTTTTTGTGCCAATGGAGTATATCATACTGAGTCTACGGATTGTTGCGCTGACGGAGATTACTGACGGAGATTACTGACGGAGATGTTGTTGAACAGAGGTTGTCGCCGCTTGTTCAGATGGAAGAGGAACGCTTCGTCGTAGGATTTCATCAGACTGTTGAGAAGCAGAGACATAAATCATGGCATGATCACCATATCTGGGTCAAACCATTCAAATTCGGAGGACTTGTGTTGCTGTATGACAACAATTTTTTCAAACACCCAGGAAAGCTAAAGACACATTGGCTAGGGCCATATGTGATCGCACACATCACTGATGCGGGCATAGTAAAATTGCAGAGACTAGATGGAACTTATGTTGCAGGTATGGTGAATGAGTCACCTAAAACCATACTATGATGGTTATAACATCCCTGGCTAAAATCACGTTGTGCGTGAAAAAAATAGCGAAGAGGCACTGTTCTGTCGCATGTTTGCGGTGAAACTAGCTAAAAGCACAGGAAAAGATGAGAAGCACGGGAAAAAGGGGAAATGACAGGCTAGCCAACATTAAAGTGAGAATATTCGACAAATATTGAGGCATTTATGAAAGCTAAGCATCATTAATTCGACAATATATGAGGAGAATGACGGTGCGCTTTTTGGTCCCAATAGGCGTCCACGTCATAACTGCCATAACTGTGCTAACAGGTACAACGCAGTACTCAAGTTGACAAGTTAATGAAGAAACACATTAGCCTAGAATCCCATGTGATTGATTAGAGCTCAAAATCCCATCACATGATGAATCCAGGATGCATAGGTGAGTATAAATACAAGGCTTCACCATCAAATAGTCTTTTACTCACACACACAGAGCGCGAGAAAACCAGAGCCGAGAGTTTATAGATTCTAAGCCTGTCATAGAGTGAGCCGACACCCATGGTAATAGGAATCTCCAATGTAAGTGAGCTGTCCGACATGACTATCAATCTGGGTTGTCCAATAGAAGGGGAGATCGTATCGCTCGAAGTACAACAACCAGAATAAGAACTAGAACTTGACACGGTGGCATGAGCAAGAAATAATAGTGATCCTGCGACTGCTCTAGCCCTTACTCCACCCCCTCGTTTGGGCCCTGTGTCGAACCCTGTTCAAAACCCATCAACTGCACCTACATGACCTACCATGGAGAAGAGACAGGCTGGAGAGAGAGTGCCTGGAGAGTCTTCCAGGCTAGGACTGTTGAGGAAACGCAAGGCTAAGGCCGTTGTGGACAACCCTGGGAAAGAACCAATGGAGGAGGATGTGTTGGAGGAAGAGCTGATGGAGGATGAATCCTCACCCCGCACAGACCTGGAAGCTGAGGAGGAAGAAGAAAGCTTCCCACACTATGTCCGACTTATGAGATTCGAGACGGAGTTGGTGACTCTTCCCACAAAAGCATGCACTTTTTTAGTAGCACCCCAGATCCCTGAGCGCCTACCCCTACTAATGGACATAATGCCAAAGCTCGCCAAGTTGGGATTCGAAGATGTTGACACTCTCCTATGGTTCGGTTTGGAAAGAAATAATCGCATGGTCATGATTCAAACTGAGCCAACTGGGCCCGATGTTCTCAAATTGATGAAGTGGGATACTAGCGTCGACCAAGTAGGATTGACGAACTTGTTGTTCATTGCCCATTTTTTCCATAGCCTGTAGGTCAATACATATGTGAAACAACTCCTAGTTTGTTTCCATAGAGAGTTCCTATGGCTCGATTGACCATACCCAGTCGATGTCAAGCTTATCTCGTTGATCAAAAGACTCCCAAAGAAAGGACACGACCCCACATCGTATTTGCCCCAGAATAGGGATCCACTAAGATGAAGCAAAAGTATAATCTGCAACGCGCAGGTAGGGGATTCTCAATTGCCCCTATCGAATATCTCAGTGTACGGTTCTCCGCAAGGATCCTGTCATGCAAGTTGTTGCACAATATGAGGCTGAATGAATGCACTGCTAGAGCGGTAGAATTTGCAGAGCAATGCGCAAAAGGTGTGACTTTAAACTAGTCACAGTTATTACTGAATGAACTTATAGACGACGTAGCGTAGGCGCAAAAGGATCATAAATACAAATTTCACTACTCCTGGCTGCTCATCCTGATCTCATTCACCTTGTGGGCCAACCCACTTGACTACAAACAAATAGATGTCCCACTACCTTTCCTAGGCACAAAGTACTAGAACGTGTGGGAGGATAAGAAAAACAAGATCCGCCATACGAACAATAAAAACGATTTTTTTCTGCATGCCGAGGTGTTGCGCGATGTTATCAAGCAATCCCACCAAGTTTGGGTTGCGACGGTCCATAGGTACGTGGCCTTCATCAATTTCCAGGCAGGTGCGCATAACATGATTTTGGAGCGAAAGAACGACCCAGCCAAGCAACCGCACAAGGCAAGGTTCATGATCACTAATGACGATGTGGACGCAATTATTCAGGAGTGGCTGGATGAATAGGGCATCCCACTGGCAGAGCCGCTGCCTGAAGGAGAAAACCAAGAAGACCCACCAGTTAACCAAGGTGGAAATGCTGGCACAAGCGGCGATGCTAGAAATGGCCAAGATAATGGCCGAGGAAATGATGGAGGTGATGGTCAAGAAAATCAGTCGCAAGAAGGAAAATATGATAACAACAATGATGGTGGATCCCATCGAAGTGATGAAGAACATACACCTACTGATGAGGAAATCCACAACCTCCAGAAAGAACATCAACAATAGCGCAGGCCACTGCACAAGAAGAGAAAAGCTATAAAAAGGGTTAACATAGATACCTTGACAAATGATGATATTTGTGCGCTAGCAGACGCTATAACCGAGGTCTCCAAGAAAAGCCTCGAGGTTCTTAATATGCAGCAAGAAAACGTGGTTGGTCAAGTTGTAGAGAACCTCAATAAGCTCATTGAGGCCATTAACGACATCCGAAGCCATTATCGAGGCTGAGACATATCGTGTGGATCCCAACGTCTCGTTAGTTACACCAGAGCTAGTGCCGCTAATCAAAGTACAAATCCACGGGCACATAATGGAAACATGAACGACAATGGGTGCGTTTGATGATGTTATCAAAGAGTTTGACACATTACATATTGACTTCTCCAAGCTCACATTGAGAGAAGTATATGAGCTGCAACAAGCAGCCGCAACTAAAATACAGCTTCGAGAGAATGTTGTTTCCTATGAGGAAATAAAACAACAAAGGAAGGCCAAGCAGTGTAAGGCCCTCCTGAAAGAAAAAGAGCAATAAATTTTGGTGCACAAGCAAAGCCGCGTTGCACTAGATGAAGCCATTAAGGGTGCGGTCGTAGAGTTCCCACTAGAAGTAGGCTAAGAAGATGAAGAATCAGCTGCTAAGGTTTCTCGACTATCATGGATTGCAGCGGAGCTAAAGAAATAGGTTAAGGAATTCGAAGCGATGCATGTACCGAGCACACCTCTTGAGGTGCTCGAAGAGCGAAGTAGAGTAGCGTCTGAGGATGTGGGGAAGATAGGTGAAGGAGAAAAACTCTACACTAAGGAAGTTGAAGCCGTCTCCACAATATGGGAAGCACTTTTGGAGGATGATACTGGAGAAAAGATCAGGGAAAACACATGACAAAATGAAGAGAAAATAATTGCGGCAAAGGAATAGATGAAAAAGTTATCATTTCAGGAAAAAGGTTACGAAGATGGAAGAGATCAAGCAGCTGCAGCAGGAATTCCAAGCTCTCCATAACCAAGAGTGGACTAGGGAAGTGGAGGTGGAGGCACACCAGTCGGAAGTAGCGCGGCTCACAGGACTTATTCATCTTGTGCAGCAAAAACTTTATCATATTTCACAGTCGCTAGAGGCAGGCCTGTTGAAACATATCAGTTTCGATTGAGTGGAGCAGTTGGCCACACAGGTGGAGGAAGTAACAATGAAAGTTTCTAGAGTGCAATAGATGGTGAAGGAATTTCAAGACAAGGTTGGTCCTCCCACGCAACCTAGGCTAAAGCCCGAGATGGAGGCTTAAGTCACAAGCAGCCACATATTTTTGCGGAGATATCCATTTTTTCTTAGTGGCTCGGGATGAACCACATGTGAGTGTTGGGGGCCTATTGAGCAGGAAAAAGTGCACAAGGAATAATCTAATGCGCAAGAAAATGAGTAAAAGTGCGCACGCGACAAGATAAAATCCGATCAAGAAGGAATCAAATGAACTGGCACAGAAAGATAAAACATGCGTGTGACGAAGAAAGGCAGGATAAAGACGGAAAGGAAGCGCATAACAGAGGAAGCTGCAACAAGGTTGGTGCAATGAGGAAAATCACACCCAGATTCGGTGAAAGAGGCAAGAAGAAGAGTTAATGCCACATAGGAGAAATTCAAGGACCACTGCAGAAGGATGAACCACCAAAAGATGGAAGGACAGGTTTGCGACTATTTATGACTAGTACAGAAGACTAAAGGAAATTTTCACGACTATTTAAGGCCGTGGTTAATGCATGTAGGAATTTTGCAGCTAGGTATGGGCTGACATTTAATGTAACAGAGAGATTTTGTAGCTACTTGAGTCTGTAATAACTAAGTAGTACTCAGTCGACCTTGCGTGGTCTTGTAAATGTTATAAAAAGAAGGAACCCGCTCTGTATAAGGGTTCCTGTTCCTAGTTCAGTTGGTTCATGAGTTTTCCATTCAGTAAGTTAGAGTCAGTAGTAGTTCAGTAGTTGACTCAAAGAGGAGTCTAGTAGAAGGAGAATGTTGTTGAGTCGTGAATCTTGCAGCTGTGTGTGCAGACTACTAGTAAAGTAGAAGAGTCTATCCAGGCTGTGTGCAGAGTAGTAGGAGTAGATAGAGAATAAACCAGAGAGCATGAGAGAAGAATATTGAGTTAGAAAGACATATCTTAAGAACAATCTGCAAGTTTCAGGCTGCAAGGTGCTACCTATATTTCTCATGCCAGATGAAGAGCATCTTGGTAGTTTTTTCCAAATGGGTTTCCATGTTATTTCGTGTGTTATATAGGGATGATTTTAAGGAACCATACTTATCTAAAAGTATATAAATGTTGGCAAATCTTACCAATTCTTAAAACACCAACTATAAAATGGTTGGTGATATTTTCAAAAAATATTTTAACTTCCAAGGATTTTATATTGTTTATATAATAAATTGATGATTCTTAGGGTGAAAAAAGTTTACCCTATCAAAATTGGGAGAAACAGGGCTTCAAAAATTGCAAAAAGGTGAATATTTGTTTAGAGAAACCCCCCTAAAAATATCCCATAGGCTAAATTTCGCCCCTAAAATTATCCGTGGTGTTATATGAATGAATGTTGTTGAATGGTGAATGTTTATGTGAATGTTTGTTTATCTTACACTATTACAGTTACAGTTGTTGTTGAATGTATGTCGCAGTATGAATGAATAACTGTTTAAAAGTATTGTTGGATTGTTGTGTATGAGTTCATCGTTAATCTGCTAAGTATAAATATAAGGTGCACACTGTCTGTCAAGTATAAGGAATTTGGTTGTGTCACGTAGTTGCGCCAGTTGTTAAAGTTTAAGGACAAGGTCATGTCGGGCGGGTGACCGGTGGCACTTGGCTGTGTCACTATCGCAAAGTGAAAGACTCCATCCCATTTTCTTTATCGAGCGCTTTGGCCGCGTGCCAAGGGACTATAATCCCTCTCTAATTGCGAAAACATGGTTCTGGCAGTTACCCATTAAGATATCTTGGGTGAGACTGTGCCTACTTCGCGGGCATTGCCAAATGAGCTTGCTCTGTCAAGCAGATGTCTTTTGGTGTTTTGTTGGTATTATGTTGTTGATTGAATTGTGGGTCGAGACAAGAAGGAGAAAGAGGCCAACACATTGAGTGGACAAATAACTGAGATCCCAAACTCTAATCATGTGAAGAATTTGTATTCACTTATAACTCTTATTGTGTTCCAATAATATATATATACTTAAGTTTTTATAAGCATTATTGAAGAACGTAACTCATGTCACACACTTTTCTCATTTCCATCTATGTCAATGATATTCAGAAATTCACTTTCTATGAAAGATAAAGAAATCCTTAACATTTCAGTGTGTAAAAGCTTTATTACTGTGGAGTAAGTTCGCAATAAGTCCCACATAATATTTTGCTATTGTCTAGTCTTAATATTAATTTACTAGTTAAGACATATTGATTCCTTTCTTTAAATTCCTGAAGTTTGTCTCACAACTTCACAATAGCTCCTCCATCAATGGCGACTTAGAAACAATTACCTCCCAAAATCCTACAGTAGTTTCAACATAAATTCATTTTCCACGTAGACCATTCTTCACGTTCAGTTGACAACAACTTCATCTTCACCGTGGCACAGATTAAAGATTCGGGCAACGTTCTCTCATAAACAACGACTCTTCGTTTCACAAATCATACACTAAAAAATAACACACATAAAACTAAAAAAATTTTAGTAGTCCCTCACAAAACAATCTACCTACTTTCACACACCTAATCTTACTCCTATCCTATAGAGTATGACATCTTAGGATCTCTCTTTTTCGTGGGTTCTCGCGTGAGGTAGCCAAGCCCAAGCCCAAGATCACCATGGTAACCACAAAAAAAATTAGGAAAACAACCATATTTTCACACACAAACTGTTCTATATTTTTATTAAACTAGGAACACATATTTATACATAAAGCTTTGCCTCAAGATAGGCATAGACTCTTAACCACTCTATCATTTTATTGAGATAATATATCAACTAGACACTAAAATAGGAAAGCTAGTTTCAGATAGATTATCTCACAATCAACTAGATCTAGAACAACCTCAACCAACAACCAGACTTGGGTCACAACAACCTTTAACATTGTTGAATTTTTTGGTGTCTCTTCCCAACTAACTCACCTCTAAGGGAACTGAATGTCTTGCTGATGAAAACCTACACCTTAAGAGTAATTCACTTATCTCCAACATCATGTTCAACTTATCAATGGAGTATCATAGTTTATAAAAGAGGGATGCCAAGGTTAGATATTTAGAACATGTGATTTCACCCATTTTAAAAAGGGAAGCAATATGCCTTATCGTATTCTCCTCATAGAAGTGAGTCTTTCTTCCATTGAGAGCATGGCTATGACTAGGTACCTGACGTACACGCATAAGGTAAATAACATGGAAAACTAGAGACTTCCTAAAATTGCTTTAAACTCAAGTCAAAACCTATACAATGGGTTGGTTAAACCATTGGGGCATTGATGAAAACGAAACAGAACATTGATAATGTAAAATTATTATCACTTCTAAGTTTAAAGAGAAAGTATCATGGGAGAAAATTTTAGCGGTTAAGAGAAAATTAAAATACTATAAGGAGGTCTTTAATACTAACTTGGAAGATCAAAAGTATCTCTCGGTAGTAACCAGCTTACTGAAGAAAATTAATATGGGCAAGATTAGAACGAACTCTCATGAATTGCATAGAAAAACAAAGCCTTGGTCTATTCCTAAAACTCCATGGGCTAAAAGGTTTTGCCATATGTGTGAGTCTATGAGCTTTGAGGATGAAAATCACTTCTCTTAGAGTGCCTTGCTTACACCCACATTAGATGTGAGTTTAGTAGTATTTGCTATAATACTAACCTTTATAATTTCTTAACTTGTCAAAACTATAGTGAACTTGGAAAGCTTATAATTGGGAGGCTTTTTGAGCACACCTAAACCAAGTATTATCTTTAAAGTTCTCATAAACCAAAGCAAATCAATTAGTCATTATTAATAATTTTTTATTAAAATATCAAAGAATTAAAAAATTGTTTTAGATTTACAATCAAAACATATTAAAATTGTTATATTAAAATAAATATTTAAAAATATTATTTAGTTAAAAACAGTAATTTAAAAGATTTAATATCAGATAATTTTAAACCATCTTATTATATTGTAATGAGAGCATATATTTATGAAATAAAATAATGAAATGATCCCTTGTATGAGACGTGGAACAATATATGCACTAAATCGAAGAAACCCTAAATCTCATGGCCGTCGTGTGGAAAAACACGATGGCAGCATCAGAATAATCAACTAATATCTAAACTTGGGATAGTGGGCACTGAAAAATATAGCGTCAGCAGATCACACCAAAAATACTTTTCAATTTGTGGAAACATAGAGGTCTTAACAAATAATAAAGGCTGCAACATATACAATATCCGGTGTAGTTTTATACTTGGCAATAATGTACAAAATTGCAATATCCAGTACAGAGGACGCAAAGAAAAAAGATAAACAAATAAGATCACAGTCGGAAATACTTTTGATTTGAGAGATAATAATTCTTACAAAGAGTAAAAGCTGTGCAAATGCGATACTAGGTCTACCATTATAGTTAGCAATAGTGTGCGGAGGACGAAAATCCACAAATGCTTATTCCATTCTGTAGGTATATTCTACTTGAGGTATCAATCCTTTTATAGTTTTTTATTTTAATATCTGACTGCGTATGCTGCTAACTTCCGAATCCGAAATAAATAATAGACGTAAAAGCGTAATTCCCAGAACTTCATTGTATTTTCATGCACATAACACAAATTGTTCCGCACAAAGAAACTGAATTAGTTCAGTAATCAACCATGGAACATAATGAAAGTGTAATAAGACATTCAGACTGTATTTTTCCAAGTGTTTGGAGAGAGAGACCAGACTTTTGAAGAGTATTACTGGTTACACGGCAGAGAGCAGACTTCTTCACCTCAAGTGCTAACATGTGGATCTATTTCTGCGAATATTACCCCATTATTAATTCATTAAAAAAATTCACAAACCATTTATCTGAAAAGGGGTAGAACCTGGGATGACCCCACGGCAAGGCAGCGAGGATGTAACATGTCTGTTGTTTAATTATTTATCAAATGCAATATTTACAGGAATTGTGGGGAGTTGCTTAATTAGCTATATATTCCAAAAGATTGATATTGAAGGGTTGTTTGGGGATATGTCTAGAAAGTTCTAAAAAGATGGTTTTGATATACAGCAAAATTCTCAGATTTAAACTAAAAATGTCATTAATTTAGAAGGGAGTAAGCTATCTACCCTACCATTTGCACGGGCCCACCCACCTGACTCCAGGTAATAGCTTACTAGCTGAGTGAGACCAAGAACAATCTATTTTAACATCTACTTTCACACCAACTGCCCTCTCTAATTCATCCATCCATAAATTTATCTACTTTCACATCAACTGCACTCTCGAATTCATCCATCCGTAAATTTAGCCATGAAAATTCTTTTTTTAAGTGCAAGTTTAAAATTGTAAGTTTTGATTGGAATTTTTATAAAAATTGCAAATGTATGTTTAGAACTGTATAATTTTAGTCAACTCCATAAAAATAACTGGAAAATCTAAAACTCCAAGGTTTTACTAACTTCATTGTAACAATTAATCAACTCCTTTGTTTGTTTTATGGAACCCTATCCTGGTATAAACCTTGGATTCTTTATCCTTCATGATCAAGGAGGTTAAAGTTTTAAACTAGCATAAACACAGAACATTGGCATTATCAAATCCATAACAATTGAATTTCAAATTAAAGTTTTTAGAACACAATTTCAGATTAGGTTTAGATCGGTTCACTCTGTAGATTCAATTTGATTTGGTAAATTAGTATTCTTCATTATTGCATTATATCTGAGTGTAATAATAGTTTGTTGTACAATTGATATACAATGAAAATGTAAGAAAAAAAAGCAAAATCTGCTGTTGCTGTTCTAACAGAGTAATCTATTACCAACCAAGTCAAATGGGCCCTGGTCAGGTAGATAGCTTACTCCAAAAGAAACTGAAACAAACATTTCTGGTGGATCCTCCCTCCATCATCAAAATCATTAGAAACTATGCCCAAAAGTATCTTAAAGTTTGCCTAGAATAAATTTTAAATTACACTCTGCCATTAACCTAGAGTGAACCAATAAAGCAATATATAAATTGTGATAATTCACAGTCAAATATATACCTATCACTTCAAAACCAAAACAGCTGAAATAAGCTTTGAGACATCCTTAGCCAGCTGTTTGAATGTAATCTTGGACAACTTTAAATCACCAACTATATTATAGGTTGGTGATGTTCAATAATGAAAAGATTACACTATAACACATACTTGCAAATAAGCGAGAAGCATTACACATACATCTGTTTCTCTTCTGTACATTTGTAACAACTACTGTTTCTGGCTCTCCAGTTTTTAAGAACCAGAAGATTTGTATTTGGGCAAAGGCACCTTGCCTACTGCAATACCATTCAAGTCTTCTAAGAGAATCTCATAATGCCTTTTGACTTCCTCACGGGATTTACCAGTAACCATAGAAGCCACGTTATGCCAGCGATCAGGCGTGTCTTTATCATAGATAGCTAAAGCCTTTTCAAACTGTTTGTTTTGCTCAGCGGTCCAGTTTGTTCCATTATTACTGGAAGAAGGCCTTCCTGATGAAGAAGCCATATTACTCTTAGATTTAGTACTGACACCTTCAGGCACAATAACTTCAAAGGAAAAGTTTCCAGAATCAACTCTCAGTGTAAAAACAACAAACACCCAACTGATCAAACGATCTAGAACCACATATAGAATGGGCTGAAGTCAATATGATTTAGATAAACCCTACTGACAAATTATTCTTTAAGATTAATGATACAATTCCAGAAACAATTATTAGAAATGCTACAAAAGCATATACAGAGGTGGGGAATTCAATAGAATGCTATATTGAGAAGGAACCCAATGAGCAAATCCAATAGAAAAAAGCGACTTAAAAAAAGCACAATATGTCAAATTTGTAAAAAGATAAATTTAAAGAATTAAAACGAGGACTAAAACGTAGTACACAATTTCTCCAAATTCTGAGATGGGCATTAAAATCAGTGCAATTTAAACCAAAAACATAATGGGGTTCTGAGAGCCATTGCAATTCACGTTCAAAGCAAAAGCTACTGGAGAAAGTTTGCGTTGGATGCCATGGCCTCATGTCCGTATAAATAGAAGTAGCTCGGGTTCTGTAACATTGAGCCAGTTGTCGAATCTCTGATAGAGTACTTTAAAGATATACAAACCACACGGCGAATCTGAATGCAGACAAAATAATGACAGTATACTGAAGAGAATCCACCGACAGGATTCCCATCCTCAGCTGCTCAGCTGTACAAATTAATAATAATTCAATAAAACATTGCTTACGCTAGCACTCACGTCAAAGCTGAAGAATATGATCGGTTGTTCCTTTAGAATAAAAGTAGCACAGTCACAAGTGAAGGATAAGCACAATTAACCACTTAATTTTGTGAAGATATGCGGTTGTTAAACAAAGGCTAAAATATATAAATTTATATCTACTATTAAGTGCACAATGTTCTTTTCTTTTTACTTTAATTGGAAGTCTTGGGATTAGAATCACTGCCACACATACTTACTGCCATAGAGTAGCTATTACAGGCTTGGAGTCACTTTATTTGGACGGGCTTTTACAAGAATTAAACACTTTGAGGATAAAAACTAGAACTTTTAAGGAGTGAAATAACTATGGATTCTTTGTGTCTTTCACTAGAAGATAAATGTAAACAACATTAGCTCAATTAAATCTGGATTAAACCATAAAGAAGCTAAATAAAACTTGCATTAAACCAACTAAATAAAACTTGCATTAAACCATAAACTATGGATTTACATATCTTGTGGCCACATAACAAAGAACTATAGCGGTAAATACAAACTTGGAAATTTACCATAATGTTTCACTGCTCTCAACACTTTCACAATACCCAAAACTCTTCATAGATTTTTTCCTCCTTCTTCTTCACACACTTACACAATTCTCTTCTCCTCTATGCATTTTTACAATCTTCTTCTTCATATAGACAAACTAAAAAGTTTTCTACTGAATTACATTAAAGACTTACATGACTTACATTAAAGACTGTTATAACTATCTACCTAGAAACTTAACTTCATAATTTCAATTCGTCAACTCACTTTGAGAGAGTCTCCAAATAAGCTCAACTGTGACAGACTCTCACAGAGTCACATAGTCTGCTCAAACTGATATGCCATTAATTTTAATATTCCAACAATTGTTAGAGTTAATATAAGCACAAAACAAATACTATTTAATAAAAAAAAAACATAAATTGTTTTAAAAGAATATAATCTAATCATTTATGTACACTAGGCAAAACTCTAGACATAGAATTGTTGTGTACTATTTTGGTGGATATTTTTAGAGTTAGTATTTTTGGATTTAAGTAAATTGATTAATAATTTAATTAGGAATTGAAGATTGGTTTTTATAAAACAATTAAGTCATTATTATAGGTAAAATGGTTGTGTGTACTATTTTGGTGTGATATAGGTAAAATTGTAGAGGTAAAACTGTTGTGTGTAGTATTGCTAGGAACTGACCTTTCTATTTACTTTGTTAGTATATGTATTGTTGTTGGACTCATATGATTTGTAACTTGTCATGTGAGTATATTGTATTATCTCATAGTTATGGGGTAACTATGGAGTAATAGTTGTTTAGACTTAGTATATAAGAACCTGTTTATCTCACATTCATGGAGAGTAATAGTTGTTTAGATTAGACTTAGTATATAAGTACATGTTAAGGCAAGTGAATGCATCCACTTCTGTGTTCTATTATTTTTATTATATCGTACAATTTCATTATTTATTGCAAGAGGTTTCTCTCATCTTGTATCATAGTGGCTTTCCAATGCTATGATTATTGCAGCAATTCTCCTTCTTTGCACCTGTATTGTTCATTTCAATCACAAGTTCAGATCAGGAAATAACCCCTATCCACTTAACTGTGGGAAGTACCTAGGCATATCCCTAAAACTCATTGTGAGGGGTACCACATGAACCCCGAAGTAGCTGGCCATTGAGAGGACCTGCTAGTGAAAAGGAAAATGACCCCTACCTGATTGAATAGTTCTTACCCTTGAGGTAAACCAAGAGCTTTCATTTGTGGAAAAGAAATTATTGGTTTTACCTCAACTCTAAAGTGACGGTATTGCCCAAATACACAAGTTGTTAGATAACATTGGCGGTTGAGTGAATCCTATGAACCTTTAGGAAGCCCAATATACCTAGGGTCTTTATCTATTTCTAGTTGATAAATAAAAAATTGTATATGTCCACAGACGCCACATATCAATTCCACCGAACAAAAAGTATAAATTTCTTTTTTTATGCCATGTATTCTTTTCTTTAGCTCTATTTCCCTTGGAAATTCACTGAAACCTTTGCAATTCCATTCTGCATATTTCCTTCCTTGAGGACCTTATCCCAAATTTCACTTTCAAGCCAGAAATCCCCCATTTGTTGATTTTTAGGGTTTTCCATAAATTCTTCGGTTCTCACCTAATCACCTTTAAATTTTTCCACAATGTTCATTTATTATTTATGCTTCCTTGTCTATTTTTGAAACATTTTTCCATTCTTTCACCTCGCTTCTAAAATCCCCATTATTTGCTTCCCTATCTCTCAGAAAGTATCCAAAACCTAGTCAAATCCCAATTACCCATTAGAGTTTTTCCCAACTCCAAATTTTCATTTTCTAAAAATAAATATGTTTTTGTTTTTCTACTCATCCCCCCCAAAAAAAAATCCTAGTTATGGTTGTCACCCACGCAAGAGCAAAAAAATAATTGGAAGATGAACTTGTTGCCCTCAAGGAGAAACTCCAAGATCTCGATGAAATTATTCTCGACCTCCATCTTTAGCATTTAACCATGAACAAAAGATGACAACCAAAATTTTCTGTAGAAATTGGGTTCTCTTCTTCCAATAATTTTCGTGGGCCGAAGCTAGATTTTCCTCGCTTCAATGGTGATGATTCGACTGGATGGATAGATAGGGCAGAACAATATTTTAGTTTGCATAACACTTTTGATGTCAACAAATTCCTACTTGTATCCTTTTGTTTGGAACATGAATCCCTTCAATGATTATGTTGGTACATCAAGGCTCATGAAGAGATAAACATGACATATTTTTTCCCACGCCTTTTGTAACGATTTGGCCCTAGTGCTTTTGATGACTTCACCCTAGTGCTTTTGATGACTTCACAAGAGAACTCACTAAACTTTACCAAACTGGCACTGTGAAAGAGTATGAGACATAATTTGAGAAACTAAACAATCACAAAGAAGGATTGTCTGATGCATTTTACAAGAGTTGTTTTATCAGTGGTGTGAATGATGCAATCTGATATGAGGTAAAATTTTCTATCCTAACAATGTGATGGAAGCCTAGGGTTGGATAAGTTGGCAGAGGACAATATCATAACTCAAAAACGCTCCAAATCCATTTTTGTTCCATTCAGAAATATGGTTTCCCAAATACCTCCAATCACACCAGCTCCTAGAACAAGTCCTATTAAGCATTTGTTTGAAGTGGAGATGCGAGAAAACAGATAAAAATGGATTTGTTATAATTGTGATGAGAAAGTCACCAAAGGAAATAGATGTGCTAAACAAAAGCTTAGCTCTTGGGTGTGGATTCTCTTCCTGCACCTAAAATTTGTGAAGATGCTCAAGATCCAATAGACAATCAAGTTGACATTCAGTAGGATCCTGTTGAGTCTCATTCTCAGGACGAACACCCATAGATATCTCTCCATGCATTAGCCGGAGTCACCACCCCACAAACCATGTGGGTCAAGGGTTTCTTCAAGAAACTCCCTCTTACAATACTCATTGATTTTGGTTGCACTCAAAACGTCATTGATCCTCAGATCAACAAATAGGCTGATTGTTTTGTCTATCCTTGCTCCAGCTTTGAAGTCATAATTTTCGATGGGGGCACCTTACCTTGCAAGTGGAAATGTCACAATGTGTGCATCTCTATTGGAGATTATAACTTGTGCTCTGACATGTTTTCCTTGCCCTTAGGTGGATGTGATGTGGTTTTGGGTGCTCAATGGCTATGGATGTGATGTGGTTTTGGGTGCTCAATGGCTACGCACACTTAGATCCGTCTTATGGAATTTTTGATGTATTTTGGATGCAGTTTTCAAGTAATGGGAAAAAACACACATTGAAGGGCTTACAACCAAGGTATATCACCATCATTAGTTCACATAACATGAAAAAAATCCTTAAGAAAAATTCACAAGGTGTCATCGCTTAACTCCATGTCATTCATATGCAACCATCAATGGTATCCATTACTCCCTTGGATCTACAACAAATTTTGGATCGATATGCATGTGTCTTTGTTGAACCAGTGGGATTTCCACCCTCAAGACCAACATGCCATCATATTTTGTTCCTTCCTGGAATATTCCCTCCCGAGATTATTCCCTATTTCTACCCGTTTCATCAAAATGCAAATATTGAGATGCTCGTTCGGGACTTACTGAAGCAAGGTATTATTCGCCCTAGTATCAATTCCTTTTCTTCACGAGTTCTTCTTGTTTGTAAAAAAATATGGGTCATGGAGCCTCTACATTGACTTTCGAGCACTTAATCATATCACAATCAAGGATAAGTTTTCAATTCCTGCTGTTGATGAGCTTCTTGATGAGCTTCTTGATGAGCTTCATAATGTTCATTTTTTATCCAAGTTGGATCTTCGTTCTAGGTATCACCAAATTCAGGTTCATGAGGATGATATCCCTAAAATGGCTTTCCACACACATGATGGTCACTATGAGTTTTTCGTTAGGCCCCTTGGCCTCACTAATGCTCCTTCCACATATCAGGTATTGATGAATAAAATACTTCGACCCTACTTGCAGAACTTCATTCTAGTCTTCTTTGATATCATCCTCATCTATAGTAAAACATGGGCTGAGCATATCCATCATCTGGATCTTGTACTGCAACTTTTATTTGATCATCATATTCGTTCCAAACAGTCTAAATGTGTTTTTGGGAAGGAGGAAGTAGAGTATCTCATGCATATTGTTTCAACATAAGGGGTTCGCATGGATCCTGCCAAAATAGATACCATGAAAAATTGGATGCATCCTCAGACACTCAAGAGAGTTCATGGTTTTTTGGGACTAGCTAACTATTATCGTAAGTTTGTCAAGGATTATGTGAATATTGCAGATCCATTAACAAATATATTGAAAAATTATGCTTTTACATGGACACATGCTATTGAGTGTGCATTTCACAAACTGAAACAGGCTATGTGTACCACATGTGTTCTAGCTATGCTTGACTTCTCCAAGCCCTTCACTATTAAGAGATATTCTTGTGATAATGGACTTGGTATTGTTCTCCTTCAAGATGAACATCCCATTGCGTTCACCAACAAGTCCATTTTCGGTAAGAATTTCTATTTGATCTATTTCTATGCCTATTCCAAATTGGTTGCAATTTGTTCGAAAAGGCTCAGTCAATGACTCTTCATTATCTTAAATCATCCAACGGTTGGATACTAACCCTTTTGTTGTACTGCATTACTCTTAGGATGGTGCTTCTCTAAGATATAAGGGTTGTCTAGTGCTTCCCGAGAGCGCATATATTCAATAGGTTGTCTTCTATGAACTCCATGCTTCTCCATCAACAGGGCATTTTGGTTCCTCAAAACGTATGAGCAGGCACATCCTAACTTCTTTTGGAAGGGAGTGAAAAGGGAAATCCAATAGATGGTGGTTGAATGTTATACTTTCCGGTGCCAGAAGGGTGAAATTACACTCCTTCTGGGATTGCTCGAACCCTTTCCCATCCCTACATGGATTTGGACAGATATTTCGATGGATTTCATTGAATGGATACCTAAATATGGAGGGAATACAATGATCTTGATTGTGGTTCATTGCCTCTCCAAATATAGTCATTATTGTGCCCTCAACCATCCATATGCCACCTCCTCAGTCGCACAAATTTTCATGGACTAGATCTTCCGTTTTCATGTAATCCCTTCTTCCATTGTCTCAAATCATGATGCAACTTTCACAAGTCATTTTTTGATAGAACTATTTTTCCACACTGGCACCAAACTGAATATGAGTTCAGGGTATCACTCACAAAAAAAATGGTCATACTAAATTTATTAACAAATGTTTGGAAAATTATCTTCATTGCTTCACCTTTGAACAACAACATCAGTGGGAAAAGTGGCTCTCTATCGTTGAATGGTGGTACAGTACATCCTACCACATTTCATCTAAAATGATTCCATATGAATCACTCTATGGTTAGGCACTGTTAGTGCTCCTTCCATACGCCAACAATTCAACAGTTCAGGAAGTCAACATGGTTCTCCAAAACTGAGATCAGACTCTTCGCATTTTGCAGGAAAATTTTCACATGGCAAGAAACCGAATGAAACAACAAGCCAATCAACATCGTTTTGAGTGCATTTTTCAAGTCGGTGATATGGTTTTTATTCGCCTACAACATTACAAGAAATCCTCCTTGAAACTCAAAAGGTGTCATAAGGTGGCTCTAAATTTCTATGGGCCATATAAGCTTCTTAGAAGATTGGGTCCATTGCTTATAAATTGAAACTTCCTCCTTCTTCTCGCATTCACCCAATATTTTGTGTCTCTTGTCTTAAGAAAGTTATTGGCATCAAAATTAGAGCACACATAGTTTTACCAAAATTGGATAATGAAGGATACATCATTTTGGTGTCGGAAGCCACCCTCAATAAGCACACTCGTTAGCTTCACTCTTGATCCACCACAAAGGTATTAATTTAGTGGCATGACATGCAACCAAAACATGAGAACCATTCCTTCAGATTCAAAAACAATTTCGACATCTAAAGATTTGATGACAAAGCTTTTCTAAGATGGAGGGGATGTTAGGAACCCTTTTCAATCCTTCTATTTACTTTGTTAGTATATTGTTGTTGGATGCATATGCTTTGTAAGTCGTCCTATGAGTATATTGTATTATCCTACATTCATGGGGAGTAATCATGTTGTTTAGATTAGACTTAGTATATTATTACGTGTTTATCCCACATTCATGGGGAGTAATAGTTGTTTAGATTATAATTCTTATATAAGTACATGTTGAGACAAATGAAGGCATCCACGATTTATTTGTATTGAGCTTGCTTAAATGAGGTTTTCAGTTATTTATGTTATATCGTGCAATTTCATTATTTATTACATGAGGTTTCTGTCAAGTATTTTGGTGTGATATATAGAGATAAATTTTGATAGAATTTTTTAGAGTTAGTTTTTTTGGAATTAAGTAAATTGATTAACAATTCAAATAGAAATTGAAGTCTAGTCTTTAGGAAACAATCAACTCATTATTATAGGTGGGGTACTTTTCCTTAAATAAAAATGATGAGTCAATTTTTTAATTAAGTGTAGATCTAGTTGTTGGGAGAAATGTTGTTATTCTCCCAACCTAGGTTCAAATCTAGCTTGAGATTTGACAATATTGATTGAGTTTATTTAAAGAAACTTTTGAATTATTGATTATAAATTGAGAATTATTAATTATAACATAGTTGATTAGGAATTAGATTGAGATACTTTGCACATCCATTAAAAGGATTTTTTAATATTTTTTACTAAAAAGGAATTAGATGTAGATTTTAGAAAATTAAAATAAGTTTAATTTTTTATATTAAATATATAATAATTAAATTATAATAATTTAAACATCAAAACTTATGTTAATCTATGAAATTTTTTAATATAGGAATAAAACTTTACAGTAATATATATATATATATATATATATATATCTATATATATATATATATATATATATATATATATATATATCTTAAGGTTTTATAAACCAGTCAATTCTGGCTACTCATTGCTCATTGGGTTAAGGTGTGAGTCTCCTCAATAGGGCATCCCTGGTGGTTCAATTCCCCTTGAGGGTGATCTAGTTAAGAGGAGACACTAAAAAGACAAAATAAAATTATATTTTTAATTTTATATTAATATTAAATTTTTAATTAATATAAAAATAAAAATATAATTATGTGCATAGACGTTTTTATTTGAGATTTGGGTTGCACTATGGCCTATGATTTTTCATCTACGAATGAGGACGAGACAAGTGTCTTGTCGAGATTGATTCTATGGTAGTCGTTCAAAATTCGAAATAAACAATTATAAAAAAAGAATATTAGCTAGATGATGAATGGATAAATGGTAACAATGCATGGATAACACATAGCTGATGAATAGAAAACCAATAGTTGATGGAAGATAGCTAGAAGAATGTGAGATAAAAAGAAAAAGAATATAAAAAATAATTGATAGTTGATAAATGGATAACAAGAACAATGTTAGTGATATGATGTAGCTAGGCATGGATAACTCATAGTTGAACTAGTTTAACTAAAGAATATGAAGAGTAAAAAAATATTTCCAAACTGTCTTCCATTCCATAACTATCTCTCAACGATTTGATCCCTATAGACGTGATCCAACCATAAACTGTAATACACCAAGAATTAATAATTTATTATTAATTATGCTGAAAATTATTTTAACTATTATTTTTATTATTTTATTATTTTTGGGAGAAAGTAAAAAATAAAACATTTTTATTTAATAAAATATACTGAAAGGGGGGACAAAAGTGGATATAGTTGTTAAAGAGTGTTTGTTGACCCACAAGAGGAAAATACAAGTGGGTGAAGACACTGAGTGAGAACTCAATATGTAGGAGGCATCATCCCAAAAATCATGTCACAACTCCTAGTTGAGTGCTAAAGAGAAGGAGCCTCATAAATGACCAATTCCTAGGAAAAATAATATATATTAGTATGTCCATGAGAAAGAGGAGGCTAGCATTGGACGTGGATTGAATATGAGAATGCAAGAGATGACACATTGAAGTATTTTTCTCTTGTGGTACAACGAATAGGCTAGGGGGTTCTAGAGCAAGTAACTTGGCTGCTCTAGGAGTTGGTTGGGAGGAACAACTTCTCCACTTTTGTTTTACAAGCATTCATGCCAGGTTCATGATCTATGTTTTTAAAATGATTGTAGAATCTTGTTATTCTAGATCTGAAGAGGTTAATGTAGGACCTAGTATTTATCAGTTAGTCTAATTATGCTATGATTAAATGTTAGTTGTAGTCAGGAAAATTCTATGATCGACGTCTATACTTAAATTAAGAATTTTGGTTTTTATTTGAAAATCAAATTCTCCACATAAATGGATATGAATCATCTATTTCCAAATTGTATCGATATTTCCAATTTTTTCCTACACAATCGATTTAGTAATGCATTGTTGCACCCATTATTTATACTAATTCCATAGCCTGTAACTTTCGAAACTGAATATAGTAAGGACCCCTAATCATTTTCGTATTAGTCTAGTTTACTTCCGTTTTCAACAAAGTAAGAATTATATAAATATATATGTATATGTCCTACCCTCTAATCTCTAAAATTATAATGATTTTGTATATATAGACACACATATTATCAACATATATAGATTTACTTTAGAATGCATACATAAGAAAGTATTAAGGAAATGAGCAGATTGGTTACAAACAATCCTTATAGAGTAGCCCTATTTAATGATTGTAATATGAGAAATATAAGTAATCTTACACATATATCTACTTCTATTCTAGATCGAGAATCTATAACTATATTAAAGAACTATGTAGACCACATATCCACAGTAATCAAACCAAGATGAAGCGCATAAGTCAAAACCGGTCTTAGGAATCTAAGTAAACAACACTGACCAGATCAAGGATCCAAAAAAATACATCATCTACGATTCAGATCACTTAAATCGTAGATCTACAATATTAAAACATGAAAGAAAAATTATCTAAGTCTAACATTCTACATGCCATCGTAGACAAATCAAAATCAAATCCAAGATTTCTGTTAAAACAATATTTCCATATTTTTGCATAAACAACCACATGCAAATTGAAGATCCTTAACTAGAGTTATACAATCTACAAGGTAAACTAAATGCAGATAAAGAAATCAATTCAAATATTAACACATTTCCAGCCTACATGCTAGTTGTTACAACTGCGAAATTAGGCTTTCTTTTACCCAAGGATCGACGTTTAAACCGCTATGGATGGAAGCTGAGCCTTGCTCTAAAGAAAATTCGAAATACTACCTAAATGTACAAACCCTACGGGTCGTTTATTTAAATCAACATAACAAAGTAAAGATAGGGTCGTAAGTCCATATTATGGACGCCACTATCTACAGAGAGGCAAAGCCTTGGTATAACATTGAAACAAATCCATCGTATTCACCAAAGGATTACAACAATATAACATTAAAACAAAATCATTGTACTCATGGTCATAAGACCATCGATGATGGAATCCTTTGTTTTTAAATGAAACGGTATACAAATAAATGTAAAACAAAAATGATTATGGGAATCACATAGCTGGGAATCATTTAATAATCAAAAAGGTATTTTAAGAAGTGGTTGTAAGACCATCGGTGGTGGATTCCACATTTTTTCTTAAAATACCAGTGTTTAAACAATAATGGGAATAAGAACAGTTAAATGGAATCCAAACCTTGCCAGGGTTATATTTAAACATTACAGAACTTCAAACTACAATTCCATAGAAATGGTTGTAAAGCCGGTGTAAGGCAAACCCAAAGAGGGTTTCTCCAAAACATAGGTAATCAAAACCAAATAATTATCTTAAGAAACCTTCGTGGCTAACCTTCAAAACCTCACAGACCCTACCGAGTGTGAGCTACACCCACATTAGGGTTTTGTCAGTAGACTATTCAAAACTTAAAAAAAGAACAAGATTTGTTTCAGGGTGGAGTCGAGCTTACTTGGGTGTTTGGAAACACGGTCCTCAAAGGAGTCAACCCTGTCGCCTCCCTCTCTAGCGCCTTAATCTGGACCTAATCATTACAGTTAGAAATAATAAACATTTGTGAATTAAATCAAATAGAGGGAAACAATGTGGAACAAAACCTTACATCGATGATTTTGCATAGAGGGCCAGGGATCAACTCCTCCAAAGAACCCTTATTCCTCCTTTTCCTGCAACACAAATGAAGGAAAAATCAGTTATTACTAAGGCTTAATCATTACAAGTAAAATGCACCAGTTAAACTTTAAAATAAAACAAAACCTTTACCTGTAACAAACAGTTTGAAGGGAAAAGTCATGACAAGTAAGGTAGTGGCACCAACTCTACATTTTAGTCCATCAAGAATTTGAGAATTCCAGTAATCACCTTGGGAAAGATACAAAAAAACACGCTATCAACACCCTTGTAAACCAAGAAGAACAACCATACCTTTTATCCACATAAAACAGAGCAGAGCTCTTCAACTCTTGTTGACCACACAAAAGGCCCAACAACTATACATATTTTCCATAGTAATCAAAGTAGAGCTCTTTGTCTCTTGCTGACCACACAATGATTGAAACAGCCTGTACATTTCCACCATAACCAGATAAGAGCTCGGCTACGCCTTCCCACCCAAACCAACAGGAAAAATGAGGCTTCATACAAGTTTCCAAGCACACCAAACTGGGGTCCAAACCCTAGCTTCCATATGAATAGATGGATGATGGAAATTTAGCCACGTATCAATGTGACAGACCTAGATGCACTGTCAACTCGTTTCCAAGTCACGCATTTTAATTCCAAAGTCAACCAAGGACATAGCTTAATAATAATCGATAGCATAATCATCTAAATAGTAATCATTGCAATATAAACATTGCATTATCACTGAATGCCAAAGGACCTTCGCATCATATGAACCATGGCTTGTAAATCCTAATTTTTACATTATGCCAAGAACCATTAATACATTGCAACCAAGGTGTAAAATACATACGTTGAGAACCTTTAATACATTGCAACCATGGTGTAAAACATTTAAGCCAAACCACATAGTATTGTAATCAAGTTTTAAACCAATTCCAAGATTTATAACCATCGTGGTTTTAGGGTAAGGCTTAACTTAATCACAAACCACTTATATTTCGTATTGCTAAAACATCATATTAAAACCTTGCAACTTTATTATTATAATGAAGGATCGCCATATGGATGTACCATTTTCCTTACAAAACCCTAAGCCATTACATAGCTTAGACTATGGCAAGGCCTAAGGCCTTCAATTTTATCACTTAACCCAACTTATGACATAAGGGCTCGGGTCAAGACTATGATTTGTCTCTCCATGCCTTAGGCTAGTAAAATCCCTCATAAAAGGTAAACAATTAAGAGCAAGTAAAAACGAAGAACATCATGTGGGTGGACATGGCTGAAGGTTCACAAAATTAATGCATATAAATTTTTTTAGTTAGTATTTTTAGCTGTGTTACATAAACTATGTGGGTGTGCTAGTTTTATTTTATATTCATCATAATATAAAATATAAGAAAAATATAATTTTATTATATTAATGACCTCTATATATGTTTTTATTTGAGATTGGGGGTGGACTATGGCCGTTTTTATTTTAGATTGAGGGTGGAATACGGCCTATGCTTTTTCATCTACTCACTAGGATGAGATGGGTGTACTATGGAGATTGATTCTATGACAGTTGTTCAAAATTCAGAATAAACAATTATAAAGAAAATGAATATAAAAAATAACTAGTAGCTAATGAATGGATAAATGGTAGCAATGCAGGGATAACTCATAGTTGATGAATGGATAACCAACAATTCATGGTAGATAACTAGATAAATGTATAACAAAAATAATGTGGGCGATAACATGTAACTAGGCATGGATAAAATATGAACCATTTAACTAGAAAAATATGAAGAATAAAAAAATATTTTCTATTGCATAACTATCTCTCAACCATTTGATTCCTATAAACGTGATCCAACCACAAACTATGTGGATATTCTAGTTATATTGATGTTAATTTTATTTATTGATTTTTTTCAATTAATTACAAAAATAAAATAAAAAGTAAAAATTCCAAAAAATAATCCTAATTAAATATATAAGTAATCAAATTACACATTATAGAAAGGTTGTTCATTGGGTTAAGGTGTGAGTCTCCTCAGCAGGGAATGCCTGGTGGTTCAATTCCCCTTGAGGGTGAGCTAGTTAAGAGGAGACACTAAAAGTAAAAAATAAAATTATATTTTTATTTTTATATTAATATTACATTTTTAATTAATATAAGAATAAAAATATAATTACATGCATAGATGTTTTTATTTGAGATTTGTGTTGCACTATGGCCTATGATTTTTCTTCTACGAATGAGGATGAGAAAAGTGTACTCTCGAGATTGCTTCTATGGTAGTCGTTCAAAATTCGAAATAAACAATTATAAAAAATGAATATTAGCTAGATGATGAATGGATAAATGGTAGCAATGCATGGACAACTCACTGTTGATGAATAGAAAACCAATAGTTGATGGAAGATAGCTAGAAGAATGTGAGATAAAAAGAAAAAGAATATAAAAAATAACTGATAGTTGATAAATGGATAACAGGAAGAATGTTAGTGATACGATGTAGCTAGGCATGGATAACTCACAGTTGAATTAGTTTAACTAAAGAATATGAAGAGTAAGAAAATATATCCAAATTGTCTTCCATTCCATAACTATCTCTCAACGATTTGATCCCTATAGACGTGATCCAACCATAAACTGTAATACACCAATAATTAATAGTTTATTATTAATTATCCTAAAAATTATTTTAACTATTATTTTTATTATTTTATTATTTTTGGGAGAAAGTAAAAAATAAAACATTTTTATTTAATAAAATATGCTGAAAGGGGGGACAAAAATGGATATAGTTGTTAAAGAGTGTTTGCCGACCCACAAGAGGAAAAGACAAGTAGCTGAAGGCAATGAGTGAAAACTCAAGATGTAGGAGGAATCATCCCAAAAATCATGTCACAACTCCTAGTTGAGTGCTAAAGAGAAGGAGGCTCATAAATGACCAAGTCCTAGGAAAAATAATATATATTAGTATGTCCATGATCAAGAGGAGGCTAGCATTGCACGTGGATTGAATATGAGAATGCAAGAGATGACACATTGAAGGATTTTTCTCTTGTGGTTCAACGAATGGGCTCGGGGGTTCTAGAGCAAGTAACTTGGCTGCTCTGGAAGTTGGTTGGGAGGAACAACTTCTCCACTTTTGTTTTCCCAGCCTTCGTGTCAGGTTCATGATCTATGTTTTTAAAATGATTGTAGAATGTTGTTATTCTAGATCTGAGGAGGTTAATGTAGGACCTAGTATTTATCAGTTAGTCTAATTATGCTATGATTAAATGTTAGTTGCAGTTAGGAAAAATCTATGATTGATGTCTATACTTAAATTAAAAATTTTGGTTTTTATTTGAAAATCAAATTCTCCACTTAAATGGATATGAATCATCTATTTCCAAATTGTATCGATATTTCCAATTTTTTCCTACACAATCGATTTAGTAATGCATCGTTGCACCCGTTATTTATACTCATTCCATACACTGTAACTTTCGAAACTGAATATAGGTAGGACCCCTAATCATGTTAGTATTAGTCTACTTTACTTCCGTTTTAAACAAATTCAGAATTATATAAATATATATGTATATGTCCTACCCTTTAATCTTTAAAATTATCATGATTTTGTATATATAGACATACATATTATCAACAGATATAGATTTACTTTAGAATGCATACATAATAAAGTATTAAGGAAAAGAGTAGATTGGTTACAAACAATGCTTACAGAGTAACCATATTTAATGATTCTCATCTAAGAAATATAGGTAATCTTACACATATATTTACTTCTATTCCAGATTGAGGATCCGTTACTATATTAAAGAACTATGTAGACCACATATCCACAGTAATCAAACCAAGATGAAGTGCATAAGTCAAAACCGGTCTTAGGAATCTAAGTAAACAACACTGACCAGATCAAGGATCCAAAAACATACATCATCTATGATTCAGATCACTTAAATCGTAGATCTACAATATTAAAACATGAAAGAAAAATTATCTAAGTCTAACAAGCTACATGCCATCGTAGACAAATCAAAATCAAATCCAAGATTTCTGTTAAAACAATCTTTCCATATTTTTCCATAAACAACCACATACAGATCGAAGATCCTTAACTAGAGTTATACAATCTACAAGGTAAACTAAATGCAGATAAAGAAATCAATTCAAATATTAACACATTTCCAGCCTACACGCTAGCTATTACAACTGCAGAAATAAGCTTTCTTTTCCCCAAGGATCGACGTTTAAACCACTATGGATTGAAGCCGAGCCTTGCTATAAATAAAATTAGAAATACTATGTAAATGTATAGACCCTACGGTTCGTTTATTTAAATCAACATAAAAAAGTAAAGATAGGGTCGTAAGTCCATATTATGGATGCCACTATCAACATAGAGTCAAAGCCTTGGTATAACATTGAAACAAATCCATCGTATTCACCAAAGGATTACAACAATATAACAATAAAACAAAATCATTGTACTCATGGTCGTAAGACCATCGATGATGGAAGCCTTTGTTTTTAAATGAAACGGTATACAAATAAATGTAAAAAAAAAACGATTATGGGAATCACATAGCTAGGCATCATTTAATAATCAAAAACGTATTTTAAGAACTGGTTGTAAGACCATAGGTGATGGATTCCACGTTTTTTCTTGAAATACCAGTGTTTAAACAATAATGGGAATAAGACCAGTTAAATGGCATCCAAATCTTGCCAGGGTTATATTTAAACATTACATAACTTCAAACTGCAATGCCATAGAAATGGTTGTAAATCCGATGTAAGGAAAACCCAAACAGGGTTTCTACAAAACACAAGTAATTAAAACCAAAGATGATCTTAACAAACCTTCGTGGCTACCCTTCGAAACCTCACAGACCCTACCGAGTGTGAGTTGCACCCACATTAAAGTTTGGTCAGTAGACTATTCAAAACTTCAAAAAACAACAAGATTTGTTTCAGGGTGGAGTTGAGCTTACTTGGGCATTTGGAAACACGGCCCTCAAGGGAGTCGACCTTGTCGCCTCGCTCTCCAGCGTCTTAATCTGCACCTAATCATTACAGTTAGAAATAATAAACATTTGCGAATTAAATCAAATAGAGGGAAACAATGTGGAACAAAACCTTACCTCGACAATTTTGCTGAGAGGGCCAGGGGTCGGCTCCTCCGAAGCACCATTATTCCTCCTTTTCCTGCAACACAAATGAAGGAAAAACCAGTTATTGCTAAGGATTAATCATTACAAGTAAAATTCTCCACTTAAACTTTAAAATAAAACAAAACCTTTACCTATAACAAACAATTTGAAGGGAAAAGTCATGACAAGCAAGGTAGTGGCACCAACTCTACATTTCAGTACATCAAGAATTCGAGAATCCCAGTAATCACCTTGGGAAAGATACAAAACAACATGCTATCAACACCCTCGTAAACCAAGAAGAACAACCATACTTTTTATCCACATCAAACAGAGCAGAGCTCTTCAACTCTTGTTGGCCACACAAAAGGCCCAACAACCATACATATTTTCCACAGTAATCAGAGTAGAGCTCTTTGTCTTTTTCCAACCACACAATGATCGAAACAGCCTGTACATTTCCACCATAACCAGAGAAGAGCTCGGCTATGCCTTCCCACACAAACCAATTGGCAAAATGAGGCTTCATACAAGTTTCCAAGCACATCAAACTAGGGTCCAAACCCTAGCTTCCATATGAATAGATGGATGATGGAAATTTAGACACGTATCAACGTGAGAGACCTAGATGCACTGTCAACTCGCTTCCAAATCACGCATTTTAATTCCAAATTAAACCAAGGACATAGCTTAATAATAATCGATAACATAATCATTTAAATAGTAATCATTGCAATATAAACATTGCATTATCATTGAATGCCAAAGAACCTTCGCATCATATGAAGCATGGCTTGTAATGCCTAATTTTTTTACTATGCCAAGAACCTTTAATACATTGCAACCATGGTGTAAAACATTTAAGCCAAACCACATAGTATTGCAATCAAGTTTTAAACCAAATTCCAAGATTTATAACCATCATGGTTTTAGGGTAAGGCTTAACTTAATCACAAACCACTTATATTTTGTATTGCTAAAACATCATTTTAAAACCTTGCAATTTTATTATTATAATGAAGGATCTCCATATGGATGTACCATTTGCCTTACAAAACCCTAAGCCATTACATAGCTTACACTATGTCAAGGCCTAAGGCCTTCAATTTGATCACTTAACCCAACTTATGACATAAGGGCTCGGGTCAAGACTATGATTTGTCTCCCCATGCCTTAGGCTAGTAAAATCCCTCATAAAAGGTAAACAATTAAGAGCAACTAAAAACAGAGAACATCACGTGGGTGGACATGGCTGAAGGTTCACAAACTTAATGCATATAATTTTTTTTTAGTTAGTATTTTTAGGTTTGTTACATAAACTATGTGGGTGTGCTAGTTTTATTTTATATTCATCATAATATAAAAATATAAGAAAAAGAAGAAAAATATAATATAATTAAATTAATTACCCCTATATAGGTTTTTATTTGAGATTGGGGGTGGACTATGGCCGTTTTTATTTTAGATTGAGGGTGGACTACGGCCTATGCTTTTTCATCTACTCACGAGGATGAGATGGGTGTACTATGGAGATTGATTCTATGACAGTTGTTCAAAATTCAAAATAACCAATTATAAAGAAAATGAATATAAAAAATAACTAGTAGCTAATGAATGGATAAATGGTAGCAATGCAAGGATAACTCATAGTTGATGAATGGATAACCAAAAATTCATGGTAGATAACTAGATAAATGGATAACAAAAAGAATGTGGGCGATAACATGTAACTAGGCATGGATAAAATATGAACCATTTAACTAGAAAAATATGAAGAATAAAAAAATATTTTCTATTGCATAACTATCTCTCAACCATTTGATTCCTATAAACGTGATCGAACCACAAACTATGTGGATATTCTAGTTATATTGGTGTTAATTTTATTTATTGATTTTCTTCAATTAATTAAAAAAAAAAAGTAAAAATTCCAAAACAAATCCTAATTAAATATGTAAGTAATCAAATTACACATTATAGAAAGGTTGTTCATTGGGTTAAGGCGTGAATCTCCTCAATAGGGCATCCCTGGTGGTTCAATTCCCCTTGAGGGTGAGCTAGTTAAGAGGAGACACTAAAATAAAAAATAAAATTATATTTTTAGTTTTATATTAATATTAAATTTTTAATTAATATAAAAATAAAAATATAATTACGTGCATAGACGTTTTTATTTGAGATTTGTGTTGCACTATGGCCTATGATTTTTCATCTACGAATGAGGATGGGACAAGTGTACTGTTGAGATTGATTCTATGGTAGTCATTCAAAATTCGAAATAAACAACTATTAAAAATGAAGATTAGCTAGATGATGAATGGATAAATGGTAGCAATGCATGGACAACTCATAGCTGATGAATAGAAAACCAATAGTTGATGGAAGATAGCTAGAAGAATGTGAGATAAAAAGAAAAAGAATATAAAAAATAACTGATAGTTGATAAATGGATAACTAGAAGAATGTTAGTGATACGATGTAGCTAGGCATGGATAACTCACACTTGAATTAGTTTAACTAAAGAATATGAAGAGTAAAAAAATATTTCCAAACTGTCTTCCATTCTATAACTATCTCTCAACTATTTGATCCCTATATATGTGATCCAACCATAAACTGTAATACACCAAGAATTAATAATTTATTATTAATTATGCTGAAAATTATTTTAACTATTATTTTTATTATTTTATTATTTTTGGGAGAAAGTAAAAAATAAAACATTTTTATTTAATAAAATATATTGAAAGGGGGGACAAAAATGGATAAAGTTGTTAAAGAGTGTTTGCTGACCCACAAGAGGAAAAGACAAGTCGCTGAAGACAATGAGTGAAAACTCAAGATGTAGGAGGCATCATCCCAAAAATCATGTCACAACTCCTAGTTGAGTGCTAAAGAGAAGGAAGCTCATAAATGACCAAGTCCTAGGAAAAATAATATATATTAGTATGTCCATGAGCAAGAGGAGGCTAGCATTGGACGTGGATTGAATATGAGAATGCAAGAGATGAAACATTGAAGGATTTTTCTCTTGTGGTTCAACGAACAGGCTCGGGGGTTTTGGAGCAAGTAACTTGGCTGCTCTGGGAGTTGGATGGGAGGAACAACTTCTCCACTTTTGTTTTCCCAGCATTCATGTCGGGTTCATGATCTATGTTTTTAATATGATTGTAGAATGTTGTTATTCTAGATCTGAAGAGGTTAATGTAGGACCTAGTATTTATCAGTTAGTCTAATTATGCTATGATTAAATGTTAGTTGCAGTTAGGAAAAATCTATGATGGACGTCTATTATTAAATTAAGAATTTTGGTTTTTATTTGAAAATCAAATTATCCACATAAATGGATATGAATCATCTATTTCCAAATTGTATCGATATTTCAAATTTTTTCCTACTCAATTTAGTAATGCATCGTTGCACCCATTATATATACTAATTCCATACACTCTAACTTTCAAAACTGAATATAGGTAGGACCCCTAATCATGTTAGTATTTGTCTACTTTACTTCTGTTTTAAACAAAGTAAGAATTTTATAAATATATAGGTATATGTCTTACCCTCTAATCTTTAAAATTATCATGATTTTGTATATATAGACAGGCGTATTATCAACAGATATAGATTTACTTTAGAATGCATACATAAGAAAGTATTAAGGAAATGAGCAGATTGGTTACAAACAATCCTTACAGAGTAACCCTATTTAATGATTTTCATATGAGAAATATAAGTAATCTTACACATATATTTACTTCTATTCCAGATTGAGGATCCGTAACTATATTATAGAACTATGTAGACCACATATCCACAGTAATCAAACCAAGATGAAGCACATAAGTCAAAACCGGTCTTAGGAATCTAAGTAAACAACACTGACCGGATCAAGGATCCAAAAACATACATCATCTACGATTCAGATCACTTAAATCGTAGATATACAATATTAAAACATGAAAGAAAAATTATCTAAGTCTAACAGGCTACATGCCATCGTAGACAAATCAAAATCAAATCCAAGATTTCTATTAAAACAATATTTCCATATTTCTGCATAAACAACCACATACAGATCGAAGATCCTTAGCTAGAGTTATACAATATACAAGGTAAACTAAATGCAGATAAAGAAATCAATTCAAATATTAACAAATTTCCAGCCTACACGCTAGCTGTTACAACTACGAAAATAAGCTTTCTTTTCCCCAAGGATCAACGTTTAAACCACTATGGATGGAAGTCGAGCCTTGCTCCAAAGAAAATTAGAAATACTATATAAATGTACAGACCCTATGGGTCATTTATTTAAATCAACATAACAAAGTAAAGATAGGTCGTAAGTCCATATTATGGATGCCACTATCTACACAGAGGCAAAGCCTTGGTAGAACATTCAAACAAGTCCATCGTATTCACCAAAGGATTACAACAATATAACATTAAAACAAAATCATTGTACTCATGGTCATAAGACCATCGATGATGGAAGCCTTTGTTTTTAAATGAAACGGTATACAAATAAATGTAAAACAAAAATGATTATGGGAGTCACATATCTAGGCATCATTTAATAATCAAAAACATATTTTAAGAAGTGATTGTAAGACCATAGGTGATGGATTCCACATTTTTTCTTGAAATACTAGCATTTAAACAATAATGGGAATAAGACCAGTTAAATGGCATCCAAACCTTGCCAGGGTTATATTTAAACATTACAGAACTTCAAATTACAATGCCATAGAAATGGTTGTAAAGCCACTGTAAGGAAAACCCAAACAGGGTTTCTACAAAACACAGGTAATCAAAACCAAAGACTTATCTTAACAAACCTTCGTGGCTACCCTTCGAAACCTCACAGACCCTACCGAGTGTGAGCTGCACCCACATTAGGGTTTCGTCAGTAGACTGTTCAAAACTAAAAAACGAGAACAAGATTTGTTTCAGGGTGGAGTCGAGCTTACCTCGGCATTTGGAAACATGGTCCTCGAAGGAGCCGACCGTGTCGCCTCCCTCTCTAACGCATTAATCTGCACATAATCATTATAGTTGGAAATAATAAACATTTGCGAATTAAATCAAATAGAGGGAAACAATGTGGAACAAAACCTTACCTCGACGATTTTGCAGAGAGGGCCAAGGGTCGGCTTCTCCAAAGCACCCTTATTCCTCCTTTTCTTGCAACACAAATGAAGGAAAAATCAGCTATTGCTAATGCTTAATCATTACAAGTAAAATACACCAGTCAAACTTTAAAATAAAACAAAACCTTTAGCTATAACAAACAGTTTGAAGGGAAAAGTCATGACAAGCAAGGTAGTGGCACCAACTCTGCATTTCAGTCCATCAAGAATTCGAGAATCCCAGTAATCACCTTGGGAAAGATACAAAACAAGACGTTATCAAAACCCTCGTAAACCAAGAATAACAACCATACTTTTTATCCACATCAAAAAGAGCAGAGCTCTTCAACTCTTGTTGACCACGCAAAAGGCCCAACAACCATACATTTTTTCCACAGTAATCAGAGTAGAGCTCTTTGTCTCTTGCCAACCACACAATGATTGAAACAGCCTATACATTTCCACCATAACCAGAGGAAAGCTCGGCTATGCCTTCACCAACAGGCGAAATGAGGCTTCATACAAATTTCCAAGCACATCAAACAGCAGTCGAAACCCTAGCTTCCATATGAATAGATGGATGATGGAAATTTAGCCATGTATCAATGTGAGAGACCTTGATGCACTATCAACTCGCTTCCAAGTCACGCATTTTAATTCCAAATTCAACCAAGGACATAGCTTAATAATAATCGATAGCATAATCATTTAAACAGTAATCATTGCAATCTAAACATTGCATTATCACTGAATGCCAAAGAACCTTCGCATCATATGAACCATGGCTTGTAATGCCTAATTTTTATATTATGCCAAGAACCATTAATACATTGCAACTGAGGTGTAAAATACATATGCCGAGAACCTTTAATACATTGCAACCATGGTGTAAAACATTTAAGCCAAACCACATAATATTGCAATCAAGTTTTAAACCAAATTCCAAGATTTATAACCATCATGGTTTTAGGGTAAGGCTTAACTTAATCACAAACCACTTATATTTCATATTGCTAAAACATCATATTAAAACCTTGCAACTTTATTATTATAATAAAGGATCGCCATATCGATGTACCATATGGCTTAAAAAACCCTAAGCCATTACATAGCTTAGACTATGTCAATGCCTAAGGCCTTCAATTTTATCACTTAACCCAACTTATGACATAAGGGCTCAGGTCAAGACTATGATTTGTCTCCCCATGCCTTAGGCTAGCAAAATCCCTCATAAAAGGTAAACAATTAAGAGTAAGTAAAAACAAAGAACATCACGTGGGTGGACATGGATGAAGGGTCACAGAATTAATGCATGTAATTTTTTTTTAGTTAGTATTTTTAGGTGTGTTACATAAATTATGTGCGTGTGCTAGTTTTATTTTATATTCATCATAATATAAAAATATAATAAAAATAATAAAAATATAATTTTATTAAATTAATTACCTCTATATAGGTTTCTATTTGAGATTGGGGGTGGACTATGGCCATTTTTATTTTAGATTGAGGGTGGACTACGACCTATGCTTTTTCATCTACTCATGAGGATGAGATGGGTGTACTTTGGAGATTGATTCTATGATAGTTGTTCAAAATTCAAAATAAACAATTATAAAGAAAGTGAATATAAAAAATAACTAGTAGCTAATGAATGGATAAATGGTAGCAATGCAGGGATAACTCATAGTTGATGAATGAATAACCAACAATTCATGGTAGATAACTAGATAAATGTATAACAAAAAGAATGTGGGCGATAACATGTAACTAGGCATGGATAAAATATGAACCATTTAACTAGAAAAATAGGAAGAATAAAAAAATATTTTCTATTGCATAACTATCTCTCAACCATTTGATTCCTATAAATGTGATCCAACCACAAACTATGTGGATATGCTAGTTATATTGATGTTAGTTTTATTTATTGATTTTTTTCAATTAATTAAAAAAATAAAAAAGTAAAAATTCCAAAAAATAATCTTAATTAAATATATAAGTAATCAAATTACACATTATAACATTATAGAAAGGTTGTTTATAGCCCTTTCCAAGTTTTTTGTTAGTCCAAAAAAAACTATGTTTTTTCTTGTTTACGCTCACTACATAGCCATGGTTCAACAACAAGAAGTAACCAAAATATTTCCATGTTTCCATAACAACCGCTTTATATGTCCAGCCAAAAGTAGAGAGAGAAAATTTATTTCATTCTCTTCAATTCTGTTCAGGGATAATTTTAAGGAACCGTACTTATTTAAAAGTGTATAAATGTTGGCGAATATTACCAATTCTTAAAACACCAATTATAAAATGATTGGCGATATTTTTCAAAAAATATTTTAATTTCCAAGGCTTTTACATGGTTTATATAATAATTTGGCGATTTTTAGGGTGAAAATTTTTTACCCCATCAAAATTGGGCGAAACAGGGATTCAAAAAATGCAAAATGGCGAATCTTTTTGGGAGAAAAACATGGAAAAATAGCCCACTGGGCTAAAATTCGCCCCTAAAATTATCCCTGATTCTGTTTGCAGCTGTTCAGATCTTTCCCAAGCCTTCTATGAATGGTATGTGATCAAATTCTTGGTAAATGTTATGTTTTTGCTCTATAATCTTCCATTGGCCCAAAGGAATATTTAGTCTCAATTTTGAGAGTTTATATGCTGTGGAATTAAGTTTTTTGTAGACATGTAGAGACAAGAGAACGTATCAAACTTTTCCAAAAGTAATTTGTAAGCAATTTTATGTTAATATAAAAATATTAATTATTTTAAATATAAAATCATTTAAAAAAATGAAAATATTTAAAAATAATATGATTTTTACCCAATGTGAAAATTTGAGTAAACTTAAATGTGCAACCCACCATATATGTCTTCACTATTAAGACAACTTGTTCGTTAAGTTTTTTCTTTTAGGTCTATGTTCAGATCGAATGTGATGAGGAGTACGAATGAATCTGGAATCAGGAACCGCTTCAAACCCATGGATGGTTGACGATAGCATAACAAGTTTTCCAAATTTGATCGGTGCACCTTTTCAGACAACATAAGTGTCAGCTATAAGGGTTTCCATTGAGCCGGGTCGATGCTTTGTTTTAGGTACTCCATGGTGGTTTTGGCCTATATTCTGGGCCTCTCGAGTCCATTTCCTGTAACGGATGCTTCATGTTCTTTGGGTTCCCTGGTCCGTCATTTCCCTTGTCCTATGGGTTGGATGTTATTTGCGTTTCCTGATCTGTCGTGTCGGTGTTTTGTGGGTTGGTTTCTTGTCGAGGTTTTGTCTTGCAGGGTGGGTATTTTTCTCCCATTGGTGGCAGTCTTAGAATCCCTCCCCTTCACTGGGGGACTAGTACCAACCAAGGAAAAAAAGTGGGAACGAATCATTTTTATCTGCTACTATTGTGGTTTCTGGTGATGTCGGGTTCACCAACCCTGCATGGGATTTCACGTTGCTAATTTTCGGGTTTTTGTTGTCCCTGTCGGCACGTTCTGGGTTGACTTCTGCTATATTCTTGGCTTCCCCTGGGGACTTGGGGTTCTTTTTTCGGGTCTTGTGGGTTCCTCTCCTCGTCATTGTTCTTTTCTCACGGCCTCCCCCCTGGGATTTCTGTCTGATCGGTGGTTTCTGGGGATCCATTCATTAATAACTTTTTTTTTTCTTCTGTGGGGTTTGCTCCTGCACTTGTTTCGGGGGTTGACTCTGGCTTGTCCCCCTTTCTGGTTTTGGTATTATCCCCTCTTGGTGGTCTGGGACAGGTGGTTAGGGTCTCGTTTCTTTCTTTTGTCGGTTACCGATGATCGTTACTGGTCGTGCGTGGCTTGTGGTATCGGTAGTCAGCATCGCTTGCTTAGGGTTGACTTTGAGGGTATCTATCAAGGCTAACTTTGGGGTACCCTTGCACAATCATTGCAAGTGCCATGCAAAATGTATTAAGTCACAGGAGGGGCGCTTCTGTTTCGTCCTGGGTCATGATATCTTCATGGATAGGGTTTCATCATTGTGCTCTCGTGCTTTAGTTGGGAGATTGGAGTATTGCAGGATGGGGAAGATGGCCTGGGTCGACTGGGCCACTGAGCATTGGAAACCCCTTATTGATTACATTCCCACCATTAGTTTATTATCAAATGGCTGGATTGTTTTCATATTCTTGGAGGAGGCACACTGCTCATGCATCCTTGAAGACATATGGCACATTGGTTCGGGTTCCTTGGTTTTGGGACGCTGGCACTCCCATTTCGATCCTCTTCGGGAAAGGATTTCGAAGCACCACCTCTGGGTTTTGCTCTCACATTTGCCTTTCCCACTTTGGAACAAGTACATTCTGGAAGGGATTGACAATACGGTTGGCAGGTATGTGGTGATGGACGAGGATTTCCATATTGCCTTTGACAAAAGGATTGCTTAGGTCCTTGTTGAACTGGACATCTCGCTCGAGTTACCTGCTGAGGTTGAGATTCTCTGCAATGAACATCTTTTGGTCTAGAAACTCGATTACCTTCACGTTCCGTTCCGTTGCAACAGATGTCATTACACCGGACACCTATGGAGATCCCATCCATTATTACAGAATGAGAGATCCTGCTCGAGTTCGGATGGCTCTTCGGCTGTCACTGAATGGGTTTCCCCCATTGCGCAGGAACACTCCAATCATGGTATTTATTCTCATTCATTCTCTCTCTTTGATGATGTCTCAAATTCTTTTCTTGAGGCCATAGATGATTTGGTATACGCTCGGGTAAACGCTCCACCTAATGTCACTACCTCGGCTCCTTCTCCCCTCTCGGCCTCTCTGATAGAACCCTCCTCGCCTATCTTAGATTGTGAATAGGCACTTTCACCTATTTCATCGCCTCCTATCATCACGAATCCCATCTCATCTTAGGCTTTGCCGTCTTTATCATCCCTTGTGGATTTTGCACCTCCCACAAACCAGGCTCTTTTACCTGTTTTATCGCCTCCTATCATATCAAACCCCACCTCATCTCAGACTGTACCAACTTTAACTTCTCCTGTGGATTTTCCACCCCTCACTAACCCTAGCACACCACTGGTTATTCCTACCTCCCCCCGTAGCCCTACCACTTCCCCCTCCAGAAATCACTGTCTATTTTCTTTGCCACTACCCCTACTTCCCCTTCCACACTACACCTGAACTCCATTTGATTTGCGAATGTCACTGTCTGGAAGAAAAAAAGAGACAAGTTGATGGGGGATCTTTCATCTGCTTCTCCTCCCTATATTCCTCTCTTTGTTCGCATCAAAGATGCTGCTTGAGGTATACCCTCCCGAGGACTTAGAGTGATGTCTCCCCTCCAGAATGTTCCTTAATGAAGATCTTGTCTCTTAATGTTAGGGGTCTGGGAGGTAAGACCAAACATATTAGCCTCCGCGCTCTCTTCCATACACTGGGTCCGGATATGATTCTCCTTTAAGAGACCATGTGTAGTATTGATCCCGCTTTACTTGATTTTTTGAAACTCTTACCTACTTGGGAATTCTGCGCCATTAGTGTTTCTGGCCTTTTGGGTGGGCTTCTCACGGCATGGAATCCACAAAGGGTTAAATGTCATGCATTTGAGACTTGTGCTGGCATCTTGGTAAAGGCTTCTTTCTGCGGTCTGTCTACACCCTTAGCCATCCTTAACGTTTATGGCCCCTATCGGAATTGGGAACTTTTCTGGGAAAAGGTCCATAGAGGGGGCCTTCTTAGCATTCCTAATCTTGTACTAGGTGGTGATCTTAACCTAATTTTGAATACCTCTGAGATTTGGGCTAGAAGGCTTCTCTAGATCCCCTCTCCTCTCACTTCCAGTCACTTTTTGATTTGGTTGGACTTGTGGATATTGCTCCTCCAAATGCTGGACCTACATGGAGAAATGGACGTGCTGGTTCTGAGGGCATCAGTAAAAGATTAGATAGATTTTTAATTTCATCCTCCTTGATCCCGTCCTTCAGGGTCCATAGGGTGTGGACTCATCGTGCTGATATCTCTGACCACTTTCCGATCTGCCTCAAATGGAACAAACAAAGGGGATCTTGTAACTACCCTTTTAAATTCAATAGATCATGGCTCAATGATCCTGATTTTACTCTGTGACTATCTCTAGGGAATCTGCTCTTGACCTTGACTCCTTATCTCACAAGCTGCGTTCTCTCAAGCTGGAGGTTAAGAATTGGATTAAGGACAAAAATTCTAAGATGGAATCTGAGTCGATTTGACTTGTCAATGCTATTGATTCCCTTATCTCGGACTCCTCTTCTGGAATCCTTTCCCAAGAGGACCAGGAGTCCTTGACTCTTTTAAGATCCAATAAGAAGAAGTTACTGGAGCACTATCTACTGACATGGCAACTTAGAAGTAGAATGAAATGGGCACTATTGGGTGATTCGAACACTAAATATTTCCACATGTTCGCATCAGGGAGAAGGAGCCATAATTCGATCTGGTCTCTGTGTGATGATGATGGTAATAGCTATGAGGAAGAGTTTGCCCTTAAAGAGCTGGGTCAGAAACATTTTGCCCATATTTTTCATGATGATAAGAATACTAGCTTGCCGGAACAACTCAAGGTTGTCATGCTTTTCCCTGACATGATCTCCAATGAGAGTGCCTCCATCCTCACTTGCCCTATTTCTTTAAAGGAAATTGAGTCTGCTCTGAAATATTTCAAAAAAGATAGGAGCCTTGGCCCGAATGGTTGGCCTGTTGAGTTCTACCTGCATGTTTTTGATCTTCTGGGGCACGATTTATTGTTTGCAGCTGATCAGCTAGGGTATCGGGCTTTATCCCTCCCTCTCTGAACTCTACCTTCCTTGCTCTGATCCCCAAAAAAGATAATCCATCTTCTTTTGCTGACTTCAGGCCCATCTCCTTGTGTAATCTGCTGTACAAACTGATCTCAAAGGTCATTGCTGTCAGGCTCAAGCCTTTTATGGAATCTTCTATTTCCCAGGAACAATATGGTTTTCTTAAAAACCGTCAGATTGTTGAGCCTATAGGTATTGTACAGGAGACTCTCCATACTGTAAAAACTAAGAATATCAGTGCATTTATCCTCAAACTAGATTTGATTAAGGCTTTTGATCGTGTGAATTGGTCTTATATCCATCTCATTTTGATCCAGATTGGGGTACCACTCCTGGTTGTTAATTGGATTATGGGATGCCTCACCTCTGCAAATTTTGTCGTCCTTATAAATGGTACCCCTTTGAAGTTTTTCTCTGCTTCTCATGGCATCAGACAAGGCTGCCCTTTATCCCCATTTCTCTTCATCCTTGTTATCGAAGGGCTCAGCCTCTTAATATCTGATGCTAGGGATCATGGTCTCATTAGAGGTATAAAGATCTCTTCCTTGCTTGCTCTAACACACCTCCTATTTGTGGATGATGTAGTCTTAATGGGTACTGGCACTTTACAGGAGTGGATTGCCTTTGATGTTATACTTTGCACCTTCTGCAAGGCCTCAAGAATGTGCATTAGTCTGGATAAATCGTGCTTTCTTCACAATAATATTCATGCTGATATTTACATGGACATTGTTCGGGTCCTTCCATATAAGATGGAGCCTATTGTTTCTGGATTTAAGTATCTTGGTTACTTCATAAAACCTTTGGGATACAGGGTAAGTGATTGGAATTGGCTAATTAATAAATTTGAGAATAGGATTTGTCACTGGACTCATAAGTTACTCTCACTTGGTGGCAGTCTGATACTTGTACAAACTGTGCTCTCCAGTATTCCTGTTTATTGGATGGGCTTAGCTCCCACCCCTGTATCTGTTCTATACAAGCTTAGAAGCATCACTTTTGCCTTTTTGTGGGGCTCCTCTGAAAAAAATTGCAGGTACCATCTGGTTAATTGGCAGAGTCTCTCGTGGCCGAAAGAGAATGAGGGCTGGGGAATAAAAATCTTGCACTAGTTTAGTATTGCATTGCGACTAAAGAACTTATGGATGGTCTTGTCGAACAATGGTCTTTGGCACCGGGTTCTCATCAACAAATATTTTAAAAACCTCTCGGTGGTGGCTTGGATTAGAGGGAAAAAATTCTACTCTCGTGGGGTCTCTATTATCTGGAAGGGTTTCCTTCAGACTCTTCCTTGGATGGGAAGTAATCTTGCATGGCAGGTGGGAAACAGAAAAGATGTCCTAATTGGTGTTGATCTAGTCATTGGTGTCCCCACCTCCCTCTCACTCCCGGATGGGTTGAGAACCTTCCTGGATGACTTGGATATCACTTCTCTTTCACAGGCACGCAATACATTATCTGATTCTCAACATTACTGGTACTCAGCCGAGGACTTGTGTATGGATGGAGAGTGGAAAGAAGCCTGGGAAGCTTATACGAGGGGTCTGGAAATCTATGGCATTCGTCACACTTCACAATCAGATACTCTATTATGGGCCTTTAACAAACATGATGGATCAATATCTGCTAAATTAGTTTATGACTGCATTGTGAAATCTTATTCCCCCCCGTCTGGTAGCAGGCTACATTCATACATTTGGTCCGGCTCTCTTCCCAGGAAAATTGGATGCTTTATTTGGCTGGTCTTGAGGAATAAAATCCTTACCTGGGATAACCTCCAGAAACGAGGTTGGTATGGATCAGGAATATGTGCCCTCTGCAACGCTCATGAGGAGTCCGTTCTGCATATTTTTTCTCATTGCACTGTCTAGAAGAATGTCTTTTCTCACGTTTGTGATCAGTTCCATATTACTCCTTCTTCTCGATCTGATACTCTCGACATGTTCGTTGACAATTGGATTGCAAATGTTTCAAAGCACTCTGATTACTATACTATTCCTTTTTACACTATGTGGGCCATCTGGAAAGCTCGGAACTTATATATATTTGAGGGGAAGAAACTGTCTGTCCTGAGCATTTTGCATCAGATCACTTATTCTATGCAACTGTATTGTCCTCCGGTTGTCAAAGTTAAAAAGATTAGAGTGATTGGGCCTTTTCCTAGCATGGTCTACCCTTGTGGGTTTTTTGATGGGGCTTCCGCAAATAAAGTGGGTGGAGTTGGATACTGCTTGTACCTGAATGAGTCACACTCCTTCGAGTTTGCACTGGGGGTGGGATATAGCACTAACACAAAAGCGGAACTGCTCGGCATATGGGCCCTTCTGCTTACCTCCCAAATGATGGGCATTCCCTTACTCCATGTTTTTGGTGACTCTTCAGTCATCATTAATTGGGCAAAGGGATCCATTACTCTTTCCCCACCAGGCCTCTTCAATTGGTGCAGGGAAACTAGAAAGCTCTTCACATGCTTTCATGATTTGTCTTTCAGCCATATCTACCGTGAACACAATTAGATTGCATACCACCTCTCTAAAACTGCTCTCTCTGTCTCCTAGTTTTCGTTGCTTCTCTGAATTTACTGATGACCATTTGGTCACACATGATACTTTTCAGCTCTTTTGATGCTTTGTAAGGGGAGCTTACTCCCATATTTTCAGCTTTTTAGATGCTCTTAGAGCGGGCTCTTTTAGTTTGCTGCTCTGATCTCTTTGGTCCATGGTAGATATGGTATGATGAGACAGTATATACTGATGGGAACACTTTCTCTGTTGATCCGCTATTGACCCCCCTACTGCATCTAGTTGTGAGGTGACATATTCTTGTATGAGTTGTATATATTCTTGGTTGTAACCCATGCTTGGGACGACACTTTAGATGCCCTTTGATTCTTAATAGAATATCAAGGAGAGGCTTTTTTCTTCCTAAAAAAAAAGTCTATGTTCAGATTCAATGGGATTAGGTTATATTTTTTTTTAGCTCTCTCGTGAGATTTATATTCCGTGGGGTGTCCTTTGCTGTTAACCATCATTATCATCATGAAAATTCCAGTTTTTAAAACAAACTGGAACTGAGAATCTTCTGGTAAACATGGACGTGCCACTTTTCCGGAAAATTCTGATTATTAAGATACAGCTTCATGGTTCTGTTCGTTAAGTTGATTCCTGATTCCTTTGGGTGTCTAGTCGGTTTGTCTGCTATTTTTGGATATCCGATCCGATCAGAGGTAAGTGAATCAAACTTCAAATTCGATTGTGACGGTCAATTTCATGCGCGAGGGTGAGAATATCATGACGGGGACTTTTATTTTTATTTTAGGCTATTAGTTGTAAAGTAAGGACAGGGACTTTTATTTTTCAAGGCTATTAGTTGTAAAGTGATTTTGATTTTTCAAAAAAGTTATAGTTAAATTAATATAATAAAAGTTCCATAAGGATTTCTACTAATTTTCTAAGTATTGCCTTAAAAATACCCAACTATACTTCCAACCATATCGATTTAACTGCCTAGAAAACTTTTATACACAAAATTATTACCTTGATCAACTTTGTTTTTAACAAAATATAAATGTAAGTTCAACTCCTCTCGTTTGCCAATGAGAATATCATGATGATTAATCATGATATGGCACATGGTAAGAATAAGATAGATACAATTATGAGTTTAATACATATGTTTGAAATAAATAAAATGAAATGTGAATATTAAAGATATTTCTTTTATTTAGATTTACATTTCCAACTTTTTAATAAAGAACCTACATTCTTAATAGTTAAAATTATTCAAACTATATGTAAAACAAAACTTAATCAATTAAATAATAATAATAATAATAATCTATTTTTAAGGTCACCGCCAAGCGAGACACCAAATTGGTGTATGAGACCCCCTTGTTTGTGGGACAAGGGAACCCCCTCTGCGCAGCGATTTAACTGCTAAAGTCTACATAGGTGTACATACACTACCCCCTCTGGATTTGAACCCGTGACCTCCTAAGAGGAAACACATGCTCTTAACCATTAGGCCCACTCATGCTATACTATTTCCAAACACCTTACATAAATTTTCATATTTATCTTAAAAGCACTTACATAAATTTCCATTTTACTATCACTAATAAGAAGTTCTAATCATATTTTAACAACAAATTTGTAAAAATAAAATCATTTAATTAGAAAAACAATCAGATATTTGGTAGAGATAGGTATATACAATTAAGTACTTGAGTTAGTACATGTTACTTATAATATAAGTATTTAAACATGTTAAATATAATACAAGTCTTAATGTGGATGGATTTAAAAAAATTAATTAATTATAATAAATAAAATTCATAAAAATAATATTAGTTATTTAAATATAAATAAAGTAAAAATAAACAAATAAGAAAAAAATGTTTTTATTGAAGCTTTTATAAAAAAAATTAGTAGATAAAATAGTAGTGAAATGTCTATTGCCAAATTTCTATGGTGGTTAGTTGTTGATGTTGCTGTCGGAGAAACCACAGTATCGAAATGACCGAGTTGACGTTTCAGATCCATATCAGGATCCATCTTCAGGACAATGTCGAATGTGAAGAGAGTGAGAATCAATGATAAATACCGGAACCAGGTAGAAGAGGTATAAGGCCGGCTTCGGAGGCTAGGGTTTGCTAGGTTAAAAAAAAATTAATTTAATTTTAAAATCAAGAATGTGCGAAAAAAGGAAACATTTATATTGTTAAAATTTTCTATAACGGCTAAATTAAGGCAATAAAAACTTGATCAGATAATATATTAATCATATTAAAATTTATTAGTAATAAAAATTTATTAATAATAATTAATATATTATCTGATCAAGTTTTTATTGTCTTAATTTAGCCGTTATAGAAAATTTTAACAATATAAACGTTTCCTCTTTCCGCACTTTCTTGATTTTAAAATAAAATAATTTTTTTTTTAACCTAGCAAACCCTAGCCTCTGCAGCCGACCTTAGACCTCTTCTACTCGGTTTCAGTATTTATCATTGATTCTCACTCTCTTCACATTCGACATTGTCCTGAAGATGGATCCTGATATGGATCCGAAATGTCGACTCGGTCATTTCGATACTGTGGTTTCTCCGACAGCAACATCAACAGTAGTGAAATGATTGGATATTGAATTCATCACATATTTTATGTAGATATTGTTAGTCTTTGATTTTAATATTCAATTTGTTTGTTTCATTTTACTATACTTAAATAAATTATGTTTAAAAATAAAGTAGTTATGTATTTAATTTAAATCTTGTTTTATTTACTATATTTAAATAAAAAAATTCTAAGGTATTTTTTTTATTAACTTAAAATATAATAGATAGTTCAATGATCTTATATTGAAGTGACAACAATATGGTCAAAATGTTAATTCATTGGCTAAGAATGTAACAAAAATGGATAAATAAATGTACATAAGTATGTGATATAATTGGATTAATAAAATCACAAAATTGTAAAAAACAAAAAAACAATAATACCAAAACATAGTTAAAATATAATAAAAGGAAAGGATACATGCACAAATTATAATGTAGTGACTTAACATTGCATTGGAAATGATAATTTAATATTGAGAGATACATGGTAAGTTAGCCTTTTAAAATTTTATTGAGATTTAAAATTCTCAAAATTTTAGAGGCGTATTGATGATGATGATGGTTATTAACATCCACTAGGACCAATTTTAGTTTTAACCTTAAAAAACTTAAGGAATCACTTGGTTTTCTTTAAAATTGTATTTCATCTTAGTTTTTTCTTACTATTATAAATATGACAAATTCTTTAATACCATGATGTTTTAGCAATTTTCTAGTTGGAATTACATTGAGAATTGTAATTTTCACACAAAGTATTCTAAACCCCATATAATATGGATTTTTTTCAACTATTGTCACCTAAATTCTACTATTGAATTTTTTTATTACTGAAACTGCATTTTTGAATGCATGAATGGATTTTGTTTAGTCAAATACCCCATTTTTTTTAATGCGTGAATGGATTTTGTTTAGTAAAATACCCCATTTGCACCTAGATTGTGCAATCTCAACAATTCATATATGCAATTCTAATAATTCTTCTAAATGTTTATACAAATATTGACAAAAAAATATTAGAAAAACATAGTTGTAAGAGGTTTAAATAATAACATGTTTAGGCTAATGCTATTAGACCAATCTTCTAGCTTTATTAATTTAAAAAATGGAATAATACAAAACAATATGGTGCATTTAATTCCAATGTTAGACATATTAATTAACAATTAAATAACCCAATGATATGAAGAAAATTGATCTAGTACATTTAATTCAACACCAATATAATGGAAATTATCAATTGAAATGACTTAAAAACAATAACACAATGCAAGCCAAATTCAAAATATATATTATGATGTTGCAAAATATATTTTCAATGATAAATTGAAGTCCACTACCTTGTTTGATTAGATATGGTTCTGTTGATGCTTGGAAAATTTCCACGTACTGACAGTGGAGATTCTCCCTGGTAATTGATCCCAATGAGATCATCCTCCGTTTGGTATGGGGAATCCATCCGATTAATAGTCCGGCTACCGTATATTTAATGTGTTTCAAATCTTTATCGGTTACGACCCAATTCATTGCTTGTGTTGTTTTTTTTTAATTGAATGATAAAATGAAAATACCTAAAATAAATGCATGTAATTGATACATAAGAATCTCACAAGTGTTGCGTAGGTTCTTACCTCACTTATTACCGTTCCTGCTTTCTCAATTACCTTTTTGAATCTGAATCTAAACAAGCCTATTCTGTTCTAGTTTATTCTATCTTTGTAGGGAGCAGATTTAAAATTAGAGCAATGTATTGTAACTATTCATATTAATCTCATAGATAGATTTTTCAATTTCATATGCATACTAACAACAACAAAATTATCAAAGAAAGATCTGATACAATAAAATATTCATTACTTATTTCATACACAGATATTTACATAGACAACAAAATCATTCATAACCAAAGAAGTAATTCAAAGAAGTCAGAACTATCTCATAGTTGTATGGAAACAAGAAGAAGTAATTCCACACATCCCAAGAAAATTCCCGTGGAGTCCTTTTCCAAAAAAATAGGTCCTTCTTTATTAGCATAAAAACGAGTTCTCTTACAAAATAGTCCAACCCTTCTTTATGCTAGCAAAAGTCCCTTCTACTCTACTCTATATCTCTATTTATATTACAATTACAGTTCTTCATCTAGTGACTCTTTGATTACCCTAACCCTAGGGATTCCAAAATGCATCTTCTAGTGCTTTACATTAGGAAAATGACAAAATATATAAAAGACAAAACTTTCAAGTGGGCCCTGCCAAGCTGCAAACATATTCTCCCCATGCATTAGCCTCTTCTGCAATAGTCTTGTATTTTATTGGCTCTAATACTTGCACAGTTACTTCATGCATCGTTAGTTGTGTCTCTATGAATTTCACCTTTTAAATGGAAGGATACACTCCAATATTCGTCTCTTCATTCATGTGATTAAGTCTCTTTTCTTCTCTTTATTTTTCTCGTGTATGCTTGTGAAAATTATCTTAGTAGAAATAACTATTTCCTGTGCTTCTTCTTAGCATCTTTGCTCATAGCATTGGAGCTATTATTTCTACATGGTATCGAAACACTCATACATGGTATCAGAGTGAAAGGTTTCTCAAGTTCTACAGAGCTGAGGAGCTGTTTGTTCTCTCCAGTAGAGTGCATCCAGTCTCCTATCCCTCTTTGAAGAAGAGCTTGTCTAGCTTACAAGATTTTCTCCTAGTTTTTGTTGTAGGTTGCAGAGAGTATCTCCTAGAGCATATCAACAACTTCAATATGGATTCAGAAGTTCCTCTACTATCTCCTTTCAACTATGGTGATTGGAATCCCAAGATGAGCACATACTTGAAGAGGCAATGTCTCTTTGAAGTCTCCATTGGTGCATTGAGCGAACCTGAGTCTTATGAAGAGAAGATTGATTGGTTGAATAATTGTGATAGAGATTATGGAATCATGTGCTTGGAAATGTAGGGTGAGTGCACAAAGTTGAGGGTCTCTTTTGGCGCGTTAGATCCAATAGAAAACTGAAAAAACAGACATCCGTCAACTTGCATGGATATTTTGAGACACTTACACAATGAATCTTGTGATGAGTAAAAAAAACGAAATGTAGGAAATTGAATGACCTTTCCAAATATATAATTCTTTTTTACTAAAAATGTTGTTAAATATCTAAATTTAGATATTTTTTAATGGGAACTTTTTATTTTTGGGACAAATTATAAGGTATATTTTTTTGTGGGTGCAGTGTCTGTGTGACTAAATGATGGAATAAAATTACGAAAACCGGTATACATATAGAGAACATATAGTACTAGTGCACGACTATTTTTCCAATAATAAAAATAAAATTTTTAAATTTGTTTTTAATTATCTAAGAGATCAAACCTCGAAAACGGTATGTCAATTGTGGGTGCAGCATTTGAATGTCTTATGCAATTATTTGGAAATGGGTTTTTTATAGCATGTAGAGGTTGGTGTTCTTTAGTGTACCATACAATTGTTTTTTAAATGGTTGATAAATGAAAGAGATATGGATGAAACACTAACAATGTGTTTTTTGAGTTGAGTGATGACATAAGATAAATAAGAAAAAAAATAAAAAATTATGTATTCTTGTTGAAATTTACATATTTGGAATCTGCAAAAAAAACCATATCTATTTCTAAAATATCATAAAAAAATGGAGGTTTGCATCATAATCAGACGAATAGCTAAACACGAGCATATTGAAAATTTGGATATAATGTTGAATTAGCGATGGTTTATCATACTCCAAGGTATAGGCATGTTGAATCCGAAGCAAAGTCCAAAGCAGACACATAGGCATAAGAACTCCATGCAAGCATGGGTGGAGGCTCGGCCTTATCATTTGGAGGGAATACATTTTTGAATTTAACCAAATCGTGTGAGCATTTTAATGAACAATAACATGTGCGTGTTGATAGAAAAAGGGAGTGCAATTTTATGAATCACAACATGCGCGCGTTATAAACTACTACAATGAATTTGGTTTTGTAAGTTATATCAATACTAAAATTATTTTATGTCGCCCCCCTGCTCCCCTCTTCCCCCTAACTCTTACTAAACCCCCCTCATCTTGTCCCTACCTTTAACCCCACCCCCCTCTCTTTCTCCCTAACACCCCACCACCCCATTCATTCTCACTCTCTCTCACACGCCTATGTCCCCTCTTACTACTAATAAATGTATGTCCCTTCCCCCCCACCCCTAAATCCATAACCCTTTCTCTCTACCTCTAACTCTTAAACACCCCTTATTGTTTTATCTCTAATCACTTAGTGACCCCCCCCCTCCCCCCCCATGGAAACCCCTAAAAATCCCTTCCTCTCTCTCTCACACACACACACACACACACACACACACACACACATCCATTTGTTTCCACCTACCATTGACACCCGCCCTCCTACACTCTCTCTCACTCCCCAACTCATCCATATACACCTAACACACACCCCCCTATATATTCCCCAACCCTTTCTCTCTCTCTCACACACACACAGATGTCCCTTTGTCTCCCCCTTCCACTAACACCACCCATCCCCCACTCTCTCTCACTCCAAAACTCATCCAACTATACCTAACCCACACATCCCTATCTATTCCTCAACCCCCCCCTCTCTCTCTCTCTCTCACGCACACACATTCCTTTGTC